>JAYJML010000468.1:0-31000 GCA_035610835.1 Ophiura sarsii | reverse complement strand
CAATGTGGGTATGTTTGGAATCGTATCGAGCAACGACGTGTCGATTTGCTTTTCCTTATCACTGTATAAGTTCTCGTAGAACATCTTGGCTTCATCCAGTATTTCTATCTGGCTGTTAGTTTTAATACCATTTTGTTTTTCAAGAAAATTGATCGACTTGTTGACATAGTTTTTCTTTTCAAGATTAAGAAAGTATTTGGACGGTTTTTCGCCAAATTCAAGATTCTGCACTCTGGCGCGGATTTTAACCCCTTCCATGTGGACATCTCTTAACTCTTGTAACTTTTTGTTGGCCGATTTGAGATCTTCCATAAGCGTGTCTGCCGTCGTATGTGTAGGATTTAGATCAAGCGTGTGATCAATTCGGCTAATCTCAGCTTCAAGTGATTTGATCTCCTTCTCTCTTTTCCTTTTCATACTTGCACCATACGGAATAGTCTTGCCTCTAATGTCAACCAGGATCATATCAAGTAGAAGTTGATCGTTGATGTTGAATTGCACCTCTTTGCCCGGGATATTTTTCATGTTTTCTCTTAAGTATGGGCTCGCAGCATACTGTTTGACAATTTCGCCAATAGCATCTTTCACTACCTGGATGTACTTTGAGTCCTTAAGTAAAGAATTGTTGAACTTCCAATAACCTCTACCTCTATGAGGCGTTTGCTTAGCGAAAGTAACTGTTGGAATCGAGTGGTCAGACCTATAGCCAGGCAAGATATCAGTATTGTCTACCATTGAGAACATCTCGTGTGAAAGGAGAAAGAAGTCCAGTCGCCCTTGTTTAAAGGGGGTGGGTTGTCGCCATGTGTATCTCCGGGCTGTAGGGTTATTCTCCCTCCATGGATCAATTAAATCGTGAATATTCATCATATTAAGAACTTCTTTCCTTGCCTTGGGATTGCCTACACTATTGTAGTTCATCGTATCCATATTTGGTTGCTGGACTAAGTTAAAGTCACCGCAGATAATGCTGTGTGCGTTATTGTAGCTCTCAATTTCATCCATGATATTTTTGTAGAAACTTGGGTCGTCTTTATTTGGACCATAAATGTTGGCTAAAGAAACCCTGAGATCTGAAAATGTTATGTCAAGTATGACCCAATTTCCGCCTGGATCACTTTTGTAACCGTGAGCCTTGAATATAAAGTTATCATTGAGAAGAATTGCTGTACCTCTAGAATTGCTGGTGCCGTGACTGAAAAAGCAGTCATAGCCCCAATCAAGTTTAATCTGATTCTCCATTTCGCAAGTCCAATGTACATCCTGAAGACAGACTATCGAGAACTTTTTCGTATTTAGAAAGTTCAACACATCAGCCCGTTTACGCTTATCGCCAAGCCCTCGACAATTGAAAGAGCAAATACTAACCGTTTCGTTCATTGAAAAGTGTAGCACTGTAGCAGGAGAATGTCATAAATGACTTCTCCAAAGGCGTACTCGAGTAAAGAGTAAGGCATGTTACTACTTCTGAATATGGGGAAAGTCATGATGTAGTCATCCACATTTGAAACATATTTGAAAAAACCAATCAAAGAAAATTCACTGTTGTACATAGCAGGGGTTTTAACTATAACAAATATACAGTGTTTGACACCCCCCACCCTCCACAAAGAATCCCCGAGCCCTCCCCTACCACCCCCAACATTAACTCCCCATAACCCAGACCTAGAAAATCGTGGCGCATAGGGACGTATGAAAGAGAATCGGTCCGTCCCCACCCCGGCGTGACACCCAACAAAGCTTGAATGGAGCTTAATTAAAAACCGTGATCCCTGTGACCTATGTGCTGAAATCACAGGAAAATCATGACTGGCTGCAACCGAATATCAAAGAAATTTGAACAAAAATGAATCAAGCTGCGTGACTTTAGAAGAAGCTAATATCACAAAGGTTATATTGAGACCATACATATTTTAACTGTTAATCATACGGTAACAAACATTAATACAAAATCAAATGAGATCGTAGATCTGTGACCCGAACCATTCTATACCTCGATGCATATTGCGCGCAGAAGAGCGAATCGCCCGAAAGATAACAAATCAGCGACTTGAACCATTCGTTCATATATGCATGTAGGCGAAACCATAAGGAGCCACCAAAAAGCGGGAACAATGCATACAAGTAACATAGAATGGTTAAAATCACATGAGCACTATAATTAGAATGGAGAACAAACCACCCTCCCCGAGCATTGTGATCCGAGCCGTTTAAAAAAGATGTCTGCAAGGCAACATGTGAATGTGACAGTTGACGGCTCGATTCACAAGATGTAACCGGGAGGTGACTAATCAATCAATCAATCAATCAATCAATCAATCAACATATACAATCAGTCAATCAATCAATCAATAACAAACGGTCAATCAACCAATCAACAACAAAAAACCAGACAATCAACCAATCAGTCTAATACATAAATTGAGGCAAGCATGAGATCTGTCAGTGGTATAGAGCACAAAATTAGTTGAAAATAACACTAATGTTAATGCAAATGACCTGGTATCTAACAATAATACAGAGTCAAACAAGATAACTGATCTGCGACCTGAACCATATGCATGTAGGCGAAACAAAAGGCACCACCAAAAAGCGGGAACAATGCTTACATGTAACATAGAATGGTTAAAATCACATGAGCAATATAATTAGAATGGAGAACAAACCACCCTCCCCGAGCATTGTGATCCGAGCCGTTTAATAGAGATGCCTGCAAGGCAAAATGAGCATGTGACAATAGACGGCTCGATTCACAAGATATAACCGGGCGGTACGAGAATCAATCAATCAATCAATCAATCAAGCAGACAATCAATCTGTCAACAAGCAAGGCTTGCATGAGTACAGGCAGTGGTGTATAGCACAAAATTGTTAGGACCAACCCTAATGTAAAAGCAAATTACATGGTATCAAACAATAATATAGAGTCCAACGAGATAACATATCTGCGACCTTAACCATCTGGGCTAAACTTTAGAATACCCCACCATTTTTCAAGCTCCACCTTTAAAAAACGCTGGCAACGGCGACGGCGCGACGGCGCGAAGCTTTACCTTTTTAAAAATGGGCTTCGGCGGGAAGGTGTTTTTTTTTTCTGGCTTCGGCGGCTTCGGCGACGGCGTGAAGCTTCACCTTTTTAAAGAGGGCTTCGGCGACGACGCGAAGCTTTACCTTTTAAAAAATGGCCTACGGCGGGAAGGTGTGTTTTTTCTGGCTTCGGCTTCGGCGACGGCGTGAAGCTTCACCTTTTTAAAGAGGGCTTCGGCGACGGCGCGAAGTTTTACCTTTTTAAAAAATGGGCTTCGGCGGGAAGGTGTTTTTTTTCTGGCTTCGGCGGCTTCGGCGACGGCGTGAAGCTTCACCTTTTTAAAGAGGGCTTCGGCAACGGCGCGAAGCTTTACCTTTTTAAAAAATGGGCTTCGGCGGGAAGGTGTTTTTTTTTCTGGCTTCGGCGGCTTCGGCGACGGCGAAACCAAACTTGAGAAGTTCGTAAATCGTTAATCAATCATTTAATCCGCATTTCCCTGTTGACATAGAATGATCATTGAAAATTATATCCCCGGATATCATGTGAGATATAGACAATAGTAGAATTTCAAATCTAGAAATTCAACGTTGTTGGATTAATAACTCAAATAAGTTTTGCTACGCGACGACAGATATGGTCGGGTGACATGCCTTTCATTTTCATTTTATTTTAAATCACCCACTGCTTAGTTAGCATTTACACTATACATTGTAAGTTATGTTTATGAGCAAATGTCCTGTCCGAAAGCAGGTACCCTTGGTACCCTCCCACCATATATAATAATAATAATAAAATTATGATAATATAAAATAGGTTTGCCACGCGACGACAGAGATATTGTTTTGCCGGGCGACGCGCCTTTCATTTTGATTTTCTAAGTTAAATCAACCACTGCTTAGAATGATCATTGATAATTATATCCCCGAATATATCATGTGAGATATAGACAATTGTAGAATTTCAAATCTACAAATTCAACGTTGTTTGATTAATAACTAAAATAAGTTTTGCCACGCGACGACAGAGGTATTGTATTGCCATGCGTTGCGCCTTTCATTTCGATTTTCTTTTAAATCAACCACTGCTTACAGGCTATAGTTAACATTTACACTAAGTTATGTCGGAAATGAAATTCAACGTTGTTTGACTAACAACACAAAATAAGTTTTACCACGCGACGACAGAGATATTGCCGGGTGACGTGCCTTTCATAATCAATCGCCATGTTTGACACTTAATATTGCAGCGTGGGACTGAATTTCAATATCATGTGACAGGTTTGGCATTATAGATTATGGGTCGTTCTTTAAAAGCCCCATGACATGTTTGGCATAATAGATTATGGGTCGTTCTTTAAAAGCGCCATCCAAACTATTCAGCCCTCTAAAATGCATGATATGTCGTTCTTTAAAGGCCCCGTCCAAAAACCATCCAAACTGTTGATTTCCAATCCCACAATGCAACAAATGATAGGTCGCTCTTAAAAAGCATCGCCCATCAAATTGTTGAAGCATGCAACAAATGATAGTAGGTCGTTCTTTAAAAGCCCCATGTAGGTTATTCCATGCATAGGTTTATTCGGGAAACCAATCGTGTCCGCCATCGTCTGAAGTGGCTTAGATTCGCCCGCAGTTATATCACCATTCAAAATTGTCCCACACGCCGCATTAGGTTTAGTCAGTAGGCCAAACCCACCCCATACCAAGGTTCGTATGCACAAAATAGTTACACCAGTCTAAAGTTAGACCTAGTCTAGCTAAGTGGATTTTAATTTTTGAGAAATGCGCACTTTCATTACATTTCTTTCTCAAATTAGCTAACACATTAAAAAAAATATTCGGATGCAAAGTTCAAAAGTGGCACAAAATATCACATGAAAATTCAGAGAAAAACATTTTTTGAGGCATGGTTTTCAATCATTTCAAACAGTAAAGACCCTTTTCAAAGACACTTATACATAAATTAAAGTTGAGACAAGTTGAGACGATTATCGTCTCAACATTAAATAAATAAACACTTCTTACTCCCGACAGTATAACAGGCGTTTATGGTCCTGAGTTATAAACTGGTGTACCCAAAATGGTGTATTTGTGTTGTTACCATGTCATAATCGAGAATATACCCATTTCCCCGCGATTTTTACAACATTCACGGTTACCAACTTTTGTGTTGAGTTGGGAGACTAAAATCGAAATGCCACGCAAGAACCATCATGTAATGTATAAAAGGAACATATAAAGTTTATAAGCCTTAAAACTGCTTTCAGCGAGCACCTACATTCACACTTTTCTCGGCTCACTTCAACAATGACTTCAGTGAATGCTAACTAAGCAATGTCTGAGCTGTCGTCGCGTGGCAAAACTTTGTTGTTGGGGCTTTTAAAGAAGGCGACCTATCATTGGTTGCATGCCTCAATAATTTGAAGGGCGAAGTCATTTTGGGGCTTGGGGCTTTTAAAGAGGCGACCTATCATTTGTTGCATTGTGGGATTAGATATCAACTGCAGTTTGGATGGTTTTTTGTACTGGGCTTTTAAAGAACGACCTATCATGCATTTATTAGAAGGCTCAACATTTTGGATGGGGCTTTTAAAGTACGACCCATACGCCAAACCTGTCACATGGTAAGGTTGGCGCTTCGCGCCGTCGCCGTCGCCGCCGAAGCCACTAAAATAATCAAGCTTCCGTTTTTCAACCGATCCCGTCATACCTCTTCCTTCGCCGAATCCACTTTTTTTTAAAAGGTCAAGCTTTGACGCCGTCGCCGAAGCCGCCGAAGCCAGAATAAAACCCACCTTCCCGCCGAAGCCCATTTTTAAAAAAGGTAAAGCTCCGCGCCGTCGCCGAATCCACCTTTTTAAAAGGATGGAGCTTCGCGCCGTCGCCGTCGCCGCCGAAGCCACTAAAAATAATCAAGCTTCCGTTTTTCAACCGATCCCGTCATACCTTTTCCTTCGCGCCGTCGCCGAATCCACTTTTTTAAAAAGACAAGCTTTGACGCCGTCGCCGAAGCCGCCGAAGCCAGAATAAAACCCACCTTCCCGCCGAAGCCCATTTTTTAAAAAGGTAAAGCTTCGCGCCGTCGCCGAATCCACCTTTTTAAAAGGTTGGAGCTTCGCGCCGTCGCCGTTGCCGCCGAAGCCACTAAAATAATCAAGCTTCTGTTTTTCAACCGAATCCCGTCATACCTCTTCCTTCGCGCCGTCGCCGAATCCTCTTTTTTAAAAAGTCAAGCTTTGACGCCGTCGCCGAAGCCGCCGAAGCCAGAATAAAACCCACCTTCACGCCGAAGCCCATTTTTTAAAAAGGTAAAGCTTCGCGCCGTCGCCGAATCCACCTTTTTAAAAGGATGGAGCTTCGCGCCGTCGCCGTCGCCGCCGAAGCCACTAAAAATAATCAAGCTTCCATCTACAAACCGATCCCCTCATACCTCCTTCGCGTCGTCGCCGAATCCACTTTTTAAAAGGATGGAGCTTCGCGCCGTCGCCGCCGAAGACACAAAAAATAATCAAGCTTCCATCTATAACCGATCCCCGTCATACCTCTTCCTTCGCGCCGTCGCCGTTTCCACTTTTTTGAAAGTACGGAGCTTTGCGCCGTCGCCGCATCCGATGTTTCTAAGTTGAACTTCGCGCCGTCGCCGAATCCACCTTTTTAAAAAGATGGAGCTTCGCGCCGTCGCCGCCGCCGAAGCCACATAAAATAATCAAGCTTCCAACTACAACCGATCCCGTCATGCCTCCCTCTTCGCGCCGTCGCCGAATCCACTTTTTTAAGGGGTCAATCTTCGCGCCGTCGCCGCTGCCGCCGCCGCACGCCGTCGCCGCTGCCGCCGCCGCACGCCGTCGCCACAAAAAATATTATACCTTTCGTCTTGCACTTCAGCACATTTTCACAACGGCTCACTCAACACTTAGCTAATTTCTACAAAGTCCCGCGTGAATGCCATTATACCCTATATGCACCTTCGCGTGAAACCAAGAAAACAAAATTTTGAAACTATGACAGCCGTTTTCGACGACGGCGTCGCCGCCGCGTTTTCTAAAATAGTCGAGCTTCAAAAATGGTAGGGTATTCTAAAGGTACTCCACCATCTGTTTATATATGCATTTTGGCGAAACAAGGAACCACCAAAAAGCGAGAACAATGCATACATGAAACATAGAATGATTAAAATCACACATAAGTACTATAACTGGAGGGGAAAACAAACCATCCTCCCCGAGCCTTGTGCTCTGAGCCATTAAATAAAGATGTATGTATGCAAGGCAATCAATCAATCAATAAATAAATACATCAATACATCAATTAATCAATCTATCAATCAAAACAAACAATCAAACGATTAATGAAAACAAACAATCAGTCATACATATAGCAAGGCAATCAATCATGAGAACTGTCAGTGGTATAGAGCACAAAACTATTTGAAAATAACACTAATGTTAATGCAAATGTCAAGGTATCAATCAATAATATAGAATCATACATAATAGAATGGAGAACAAACCATCCTCCCCGAGCATTGTGATCCGAGCCGTATACAAAATGTCTGCAAGGCAACATGTGAATGTGACTGTAGACGGCCCGCTTCACAAGATATAACCGGGAGGTAGGTACTCGTTCGAGATCGAACATTAAATCAACTAATCAATCAACTAATCAATCAATCAATCAACTAATCAACTAATCAATCAATCAATCGTCATCAAACAATCAATAAATCAGATGGATCGACATCAATCAATCAGATGGATCGACATCAATCAATCAATCAATCAATCAATCAATCAATCAATCAATCAATCAATCAATCAATCAATCAATCAATCAAGTATGTACAATCTCAGTAAATGGTATTATTCAATGAGTGGTATTTTTAATATACGATATATATATATATATATATATGCGGGCTTAAAATTTTCTTTCCCGACAACCTTTTTGTTTACTTTGTGTCAATTCATCTTAGTTTACCCGCTCTGCGCGTCTGTTGCCCGTTGAGCGCTTGCACGGCTTAATTTTCGCGCTTTTACGCACCGCACGCGTTTTTGTTCTCACGCGCTGTTATGACACGCAAATTTAGGAATACGCACCCAATTTGTATTGACAGAATGTAAACAAACTTTGTACCACACCTGATGAGCCTTCGGGCGAAACGGGCCGTAGTGTGATTGATAGGAGATAGTAAAATAAATTATGGACTAAGTCACTATAAAGTTACTCGAATTCTTCTTTCCACGTATTATTGCTCTCTGTAAAGATCGAGCACTCTGTCTGACGAAGGAAGATATTTTTAATATATATATATATATATATTAGACTCATTAGAGATGTAGATGAATACTGTCCGATATCAAAGTGCTCTATTCATGTTCCGGCAGCCAACCCGCAGTTTCAAAATAAAACACACGTAGAGACACAAGTTGGACGAAGATAGTCAGTGTTTATAGTTCTAACACAGAAGTCTGGTTTATTCACACTAAGTTCATAATACGCAAATAATGGGTTCGCAGTCGCAGAGTCCCCGCAGAGTCGCAATCGCATTTAGTATGAAATATTCCAATAACTCCGTAAAACTGTAATTAAACCGCAAAACAAAGAACACAATTAGCATGAGTAATACTTCATGAAAACAATGGCATAACAATTTACCTTTAAACAACTATGACGTTACCACAATCTAATGTCCTTAAGGTCAATGACCTTGATCACCTGAAAGGGTCACCTTGTAACATCAGGAGGGGGTGAATACAAATAATACATTAATCTGGTCTTACCAGGATCGGTTACCATGGTTACAGCGCTACAAACACACATAATTATTCATCAAGAGTTTACCATATTTCAACGCTATATACACAGTTAACATTGTTCATCTTATTACTACACATCACCAACTTTACTTGTCATCAATGCCCATAGGTTTCCTTGGCTAACTATACGTGAATCATAAACCAACACTTGTCACTTACCACCTTGGGTCTTCTCCAGAACTTGTTTTCAAGTTTAATACTCGAGGACTGTCTCACATGTTTTGTAGGCTGACAGAGTACGCAAGCATCGTGGCTTCCTAAACACAAATAAAACAACCAAATATGGTCTCAGCAAATAGTTTTATGAACCATATAATTTGATTGCCAGTACACAATAGTTTTCATCCTTTTAACAGTTCCATGATATAAACAAAGTAATAATCCCTGAAGTTCCTTATTCAGTTAAATATTATTCCGTTGGCATTACTTTCTACCAAAGTAAACATCATAAATCCTCATTTATCAAACAATAATGCAGTTTCCATTCACCAAATACAATTATCAAGTGGTTAAGCTTAACTCAGTTTCAACTCAGTACTTTCCATTACATTTTACAGACACAATTTGACATCCCAAGAATCTATGAACCACGTAAATAAGTGTCTATAAATGTCCTCTACAATGCTTCATCCACTTATTATTAATCTACAAAGTTTAAACATGATATTACTACAATAAACTAACCATTTCTTTCAATGCGAATTACGCATTTTATGACACGGACGCTGACATCCGATTGTGTGTTGTCAAGTGCGCGCGGAAGTTTTGCTTTCAATAGGAGCACCGTTGGCGACTGTTACACTGCCCCCCCAAATTACACCATTGTAATTTCCTCCGCATCAGTAACTTCTGGATTCTCTAGAAGTAGTACCAGCTTGTGAACTGGTCGTTCCAAGTACGATGGACCAGCTACTCGCTTGCCTTTGGCATCCAAGCCTTTATCACCAACAACCAACTTGACCTTCCGTACCAAGCCATCCTCGTCAGCATAGGCTACATCAACTCTAGCCAGACGCCATTGGTTGCGTGGCATGTCTTCATCTTTGATGATTACAATGTCCCCTGGCTGGATGTTCCTTCTAGGTAAGTTCCACTTAGGCCGTGGCTGAAGGTTTTGGAGATACTCCTTTCGCCAGCGTGACCAAAACTCATTTGCTATGTGCTGAATTCGGCGCCATCGCTTCTTTGAGTACACATCAGTTGTCTGGAAAACGCCAGGTGGAGGTAAGACCACATGTGATTTCATCGTCAGTAGATTGTTGGGGGTTAACGGAGCCAAAGATGTGGGATCACCAAGGTTGTCCACCGTTAATGGCCGAGAGTTTACGATCGCAGCCGCCTCGCACATGAAAGTTCTCAATGATTCGTCGTCCAACTGGGTACCAACTTTGCACATCAAGGAGGCCAGCACGCTACGTATGGTACGAATTTGGCGTTCCCATACGCCACCCATGTGACTGGCTGAAGGTACATTAAACTTGAATTCTATATAGTCACAGTTTTGTTTCAGCAGGAAGGCGTTAACAGCAGCGTGGTGCATCTGACTTAAGGCTTGTTTCAGCTCTGCCTCCGCTCCAATAAAATTGGTTCCCCTATCCGATCTCAGCTGGCGAATAGGACCTCTTACTGCTATAAATCTCCGCAGAGCGTTAATGAAAGAGTCAGTTGTGAGTGCATTAGCTGTCTCTATGTGAACAGCCCGAGATGCCAAACACGTGAACAGGACTCCATATCTCTTAAGCTCACTTCTACCTTGCTTGATGTACCACGGTCCGAAGTAATCAACTGCACAGTAGGTAAACGGTGGTGCAGGCTCCAGTCGGTCAACCGGTAGGTCAGCCATCTTCTGTCCTTCACGTCGACCACGTAGTCTTCTGCACTTCACACATTTGGCAATGATCTTAGTGACTGCAGAGCTGCAACCAATCACCCAATAACCACTGGTTCTCAGTTCATTTGTGGTCATTCCACGTCCTTGATGTTCCGCGACTTCATGGTGATGTCTAATCAAGAGGTCTGTGATACGATGCTTGCTAGGAAGTATCACAGGGTGTTTGATTTCTAGAGTGCATCCAGATCTCCTCAAGCGACCTCCAACTCTCATTTTGCCAGCTTCATCTACAAACGGATCAAGGCGATACAGCTGGCTGGCGTGCCTTATGGCATCGTTACGCTTCCTGGCCTTTTCCCTGTTGGGAGTTTCTTCATTTACTCTCAAGGAGGTAAGTACTTTGAGCTCCTTTTCAAAGAACTTTGCTTGCAAGATCTTGATTATCTCCCCTTCTGCTTGTTGGAGATCTTCAACTGTGATAGCTTTGGGTTGGTTTGCTTGTACATGTGACTTCTTCCTGGCTCGATTCCTTAGAATCTCTTTGAACTTGAGACAGTTTGCTATGGCTCTCCTTGTTCGGAGCCAGTCAGAAAGATGTTTCAAGCGCTCTAACTCTAAGTGATGTGGAAATTCCTCCACACTAGTTGCAAGAGGTGTCGTCTTTCTCACCTCTGGGTCATCATCAGGTATTGTCTTTTCAGTAGTCAAATTCATTACTTCTGGAAGGTCTTTCTTCCATAAGAAATCTGGCCCTTCAAGCCACTTGGATTTGCTTGTCAGTTCAGATGCGGTAGTACCTCTTGACGCATCATCCGCAGGATTTTCATCTGTCCTGACATATCTCCACTGTGAGGGCTCACTGTGATTCCTTATCTGTTGGACACGATTAGCAACATACACATGGAAGCGCCGAGAGTCATTTGCTATGTATCCGAGTACAACCTTGCTGTCGGTCCAGAAGAACTCATCCATACACTCCTGAAACTTGAGCTCTCGCTTCAGTATAGTTGCGACCCTAGCTGACACAACGGCAGCTGTCAGCTCCATTCGTGGAATGGTCACAGGCCTAACTGGGCTGACTCTGGCTTTGCCCATCAGGAAGGAGCAGCAGACGCTTTGCTGGTCATCTACAAGCCGAAGGTAGGAGCACTGACCATATCCACTTTGGCTACCATCGGAAAAGTGGTGAAGCTCCGCTGACACTATCTCTCCCAATTCCTTGGTCTTGAAGCAGCGTCTTATCTGTACCTTTTCCAGCTGAAACAGGTTGCTCCTCCAGCACTCCCAACGACTTCTCATTGCTTCAGGAAGTGGGTCATCCCAGTCAGCTCCATCTCTGCACATTTGTTGTAGGATCTGTTTTCCAACTAACAATACCGGTGCAACGAAACCCAAGGGGTCGTATATGGAACTGATCGTCGACAAAATCCCGCGTCTTGTCAGAGGGTTGTCTTTGAGCGTGATCCGGAATCCAAACGAATCGGACTCTACACACCACATAACTCCAAGTGTCCTTTCAATGGGGAGCTCGTCGTTAATAATGTCAATGTCTCTCATGCTCTTTACACGATCCTCTGGTGGTACGGAAGCCATAACCTCCATGGAGTTAGAAAGGAACTTGTGTAGCTTCAATCCTCCTTTGCCGCACATAACTCTGGTACTGTTAATCAGGTCAATTGCCTCTTTAGTTGAGGCCACTGATGTAAGACCATCATCAACATAAAAGTTCTCACGTACAAAAGCAGCCGCTGTGGATCCGCATTCCCTTTCATGATCATCTGCTATCTTCTTCAGTCCAAAGTTGGCACAGGCAGGGGAAGAGGTGGCTCCAAAGAGATGAACATTCATCCTAAACTCCACTGGATCATTAGAGTAATTGCCGTCTCTCCACCAAAGAAATCTGAGGTAGTCTCTCTGTTCCTTGTTTACGTAGAACTGGTGAAACATCTGTTCAATGTCACAGATGAACGCAATGAGTTCCTTACGGAACCTGCACAAAACTCCTGTTAAATTATTGGTCATGTCAGGTCCCTGCAACAGGTGCTCATTGAGTGCCTCTCCCATGTGCTTAGCACTGCAGTCGAATACCACTCTTATTTTTTCAGGTTTCCTGGGGTGGTACACTCCGTGATGAGGAATGTACCACACATGGGGATTCATCAACTCCTCCAAAGGCACTTCTTCAGCAAATTTATGCTCAATGATGTTATTCATGAAGTCTTCGTAATGCTTTCTATACTGTGCATCCCGCATCAGTCGCTTCTTAGTCTGTCTTAAGCGATGCACGGCTTGGGTTTTGTTGTTTGGCAAATGGACTGGCTGACTTCCCTTTAGCGGAAGTGGCATCTCATAATGCAGATCCTTCCTCTGATGGATCCCTTCTTGCATTATTTCCATAAACTTCATATCATCTTGTGACATTGTCTTCTCGTCAGACGGATGCTCACTGAAGTCCACTTCCATCATCTTTGCCACTTGCTGAGGATTAATTACCTCCTTTACGGAAGTCTTGAATGCAAGTTGCACTTCTGTTACACTTCCTTCCACTTGTAGTTGGTGGGGAACTTCATATGTCAAGACCCTGTGACTTACTCCTATATTATCGTCATCATTGTCCACCTCATTGGGGTCTATCAATCCAACAATGCCCCATCCTAGGTCGGTTCTCTGACCATAGGGACCATTCCCCATACATGGAATCACTTCTCGCGGGACTAATGCTCGGGGGCAATTGTAGCCTAGGAGAAGTCCTACTTCACAATCTACAATAGGTTGCAACTTGTCTGCTATCTTGTTCAAATGAGGCCACTTCATAGCTATCTCAGGTGTAGGAATATGTTGCCGATTTGCTGGCATTATATCACGAGTAAATACCGCAGGGAGGGATATCCTCAAATGACTGTCGTATCCACGTATTTGCAATCCACGCATCTTCTTACTATCTATCATAGTGTTCTCCGCAGTCATCGTGGAAAGCATTAACTTCACATTTGTCCCACGCAATCCCAGCTTGTCGCATTCATCCTGCAAGACAAACGAGGTGTCGGATTGCGTATCCAATAACGCATACACTAGCCTCTCATCATCAGGGCTGTCCACATGCGACAAATGTACCGGCACTATCATGGAACACTGTTTGCTGTTTGCAGAATGAGACGCATGACTCACAACAGCTGACGGAGAGACTTCTGTAGGTTTAGGATCTTTGATGTCACCATGGAGGCATGTAGCATGTCGCCTTTTACAAGTTTTACAGGTGAGTCTTGCTCTGCAATCCTTTGCTTGGTGCCCTTTGCGCAGACATCCAAAGCACAGCTTCCCTTCCATTATGAAGTCTTTTCGTTGTCGTATTGTCAACTCTCTGAACTTCCTGCAGTCGTCTAGGACGTGACCACCCTTGTCGCATGACAAACAGGACTTTATTTCCTTGGACTCTGTGGAAAGGGTACGTGCACTAGTCTTGATTCCTTCCTTCCGAGTCAAATCCCTGAATGTGGGCTCACAAGCAATTTCAGATTCTTTAGATACAAATTTTGCAAACTCCCTCAGAGGGGGGAATCTTCCATTCTGCACCTTGTAATCAGCTACCTTGCGGGACCATCTGTGGATCAGCCAATCTGGTAGCTTGCTCACCATCCTCTTATTTTCATGTACATCATTTAGTATCTTCAGGCTATCGTTACTGGCCATTGCAGCCTCACACTGATGCAGAAAGTCAGAGAATTTTCTTAGGGCTACACCATCTCTACCACCAATCTTCTTCCAGTCATCAAGCCGTCCGCGGAATGCGTTTGCGATAACGAACTGGTCACCATATCGTTTCTCGAGCAACTCCAAAGCTTCCTCATATGCCCCTGCTGAAGAAATGAGGAAATATCCCTCTACTGCCTGTCTAGCTTCTCCACCTAGATATTTCTTGAGGTGGTATATTCTTTCCTCAGCTGGCACACTTCTTTTGGCAATCAAGGTCTTGAACGCCACCTTCCATTCCGGGTAATGCATAGCATTTCCAGTGAAGATCATTGGCTCTGGAGGCGGCAGTCTGCTTAAGCTTATTTGATCAGCAAGTAGCTTAACCCATTCCACGTTCTCATGTGATGGCTGAGACTGATTGTATTTAGCACATTCCTCTTTCACATGTAACGGCTGAGGCTGATTGTCTTTAGCACATTCCACTTCCACATGTAATGGCTGAGGCTGATTGTCTTCAGCACATGGATACATTGTGGGAATTGAGTCCACAAACCCTTGTACATATTCCATCTTAGGGGTTTCAAATTCAAGTGCCTCTGGAAGATGACTAGAGTCACTTTCCATTGCGCCTAAGTCACATACTGCCTTAATTTGAGACTGTGCAATATGCAATTCTTTCATAGTTTGGAATTTCTCAAATTCAGCTCTCTTACTTTCCATCTCGGCTCTGTACTTGTTTTCTGCATCCAAATACTGCAACTTGGTCTTCAAAGCTGCAGCCTTTGCAGCTGCCTCTACTATTACTGCCGCAGATGACCTTGAAGATCTGGTCGACCTGATAGATTTCGATTTTACAGAATTCGCTGAATATTCAACAGGTGAAGATAGGCGTGTCAACAATTTATCAAGACCAGGTTCCCGCTTCCCATCATACATGTCATCGTCCCGTGTATTCCTGTCTGCTTTAGAGGCCATGTTAAAAGCAAACTTACTTGACTCTCAATTTAAGATGACTATAATGTTCAACACGCTGGTGTTAAAATAAATGTTACCACCTTTTACCAGCGACCTTACAAACTTGGTAATACATACAATGTATTGACTTTGCTAAACAATTTCACATAGTTCACATATTTCAAATAGTTAAAACACAATTATGTAAACAGGTTATCAAAAAGGAATCGGTTAACCGTAAAAATCGATTAATCGCGCGAGCTTATGTAACCTCTTAAATTGTGAGATGGACAGAGAGTGTGCTGACATACAAAGCATAATCCCCAACACTACTTTGTTGGCAGGGGATAACAACACTATTACTACTAGAGATGGACAGAGAGTGTGCTGACATACAAAGCATAATCCCCAACACTACTTTGTTAGCAGGGGATAAACAACACTATTACTACTAGTCCAAACTGAATGATATGACCAAGTTTACATGCAAGTATACAAAATCAGAATCCCATATTTGTACTAAATGTTCCACAAAGGAATGTGACAACAAAATGTGCCAAAATCACCTCAAATAACACAAATGCACTTCCTTTGGTGTAATTTGACTTAATAAATTTACATTCACATGAACCTTGTGCACCTGTATGTAATTATACCTTGACTAACAAGTGAATACCCTTTTTCACTTTGAAATAAATTTTGTTACTTACACTGCAAATCATGAACATCAGATTTTTAAACATCATGTACATGTACAGAGCTGGCTATAAATATGCAATTACAAATGCAATTTGTGTACAAGTAAAATTAACCAATACACATTTTGGGCAGTAGGGGAGGGTTGTCCTTTACTTATTTTTTGGACAGTTAACAACACAGTTTAGGAGTGCCCAACTTTATGCCACCTTTGACACTAAAACGCAATGCAAATTGTATAATAATTCACTTGCAGTTAGTTAGTTCTAGGGTTCAGAACACCAGTGCTGAATTTGAACCCAGTGATTTCATTCACAGTCAAAACATGTAGAATCAGCTCCTGTCTGGGTAGTGTCGCACTTCCTAGGCGTTCCTTCGCAGCTTGTAGATAACGCAGATAGATTTCAGCATACCTTCTGTATCGCTGTGTATGCAAACCACCGGTACCTTCAGTAGTACGATGACGTCGCATTAGGTTTATTGAACCTCCAAGGTGTCTTATTCATGTTTCACATGAGAGTCCAAGGGTGTTTTACTGTTCCGGCAGCCAACCCGCAGTTTCAAAATAAAACACACGTAGAGACACAAGTTGGACGAAGATAGTCAGTGTTTATAGTTCTAACACAGAAGTCTGGTTTATTCACACTAAGTTCATAATACGCAAATAATGGGTTCGCAGTCGCAGAGTCCCCGCAGAGTCGCAATCGCATTTAGTATGAAATATTCCAATAACTCCGTAAAACTGTAATTAAACCGCAAAACAAAGAACACAATTAGCATGAGTAATACTTCATGAAAACAATGGCATAACAATTTACCTTTAAACAACTATGACGTTACCACAATCTAATGTCCTTAAGGTCAATGACCTTGATCACCTGAAAGGGTCACCTTGTAACATCAGGAGGGGGTGAATACAAATAATACATTAATCTGGTCTTACCAGGATCGGTTACCATGGTTACAGCGCTACAAACACACATAATTATTCATCAAGAGTTTACCATATTTCAACGCTATATACACAGTTAACATTGTTCATCTTATTACTACACATCACCAACTTTACTTGTCATCAATGCCCATAGGTTTCCTTGGCTAACTATACGTGAATCATAAACCAACACTTGTCACTTACCACCTTGGGTCTTCTCCAGAACTTGTTTTCAAGTTTAATACTCGAGGACTGTCTCACATGTTTTGTAGGCTGACAGAGTACGCAAGCATCGTGGCTTCCTAAACACAAATAAAACAACCAAATATGGTCTCAGCAAATAGTTTTATGAACCATATAATTTGATTGCCAGTACACAATAGTTTTCATCCTTTTAACAGTTCCATGATATAAACAAAGTAATAATCCCTGAAGTTCCTTATTCAGTTAAATATTATTCCGTTGGCATTACTTTCTACCAAAGTAAACATCATAAATCCTCATTTATCAAACAATAATGCAGTTTCCATTCACCAAATACAATTATCAAGTGGTTAAGCTTAACTCAGTTTCAACTCAGTACTTTCCATTACATTTTACAGACACAATTTGACATCCCAAGAATCTATGAACCACGTAAATAAGTGTCTATAAATGTCCTCTACAATGCTTCATCCACTTATTATTAATCTACAAAGTTTAAACATGATATTACTACAATAAACTAACCATTTCTTTCAATGCGAATTACGCATTTTATGACACGGACGCTGACATCCGATTGTGTGTTGTCAAGTGCGCGCGGAAGTTTTGCTTTCAATAGGAGCACCGTTGGCGACTGTTACAATTCATATGAAGAGCATAAATATAGTTAATAATGTACAGCAAATTAAAATCCTAACATCGTTGTTGTTACTGGCAGTTTCCTGTGACCCTATCGGGACACAATCTTCAGACAAACTGATGCTGTATGTACAGTACCATAGTCATCCCATTGTGTCATATACACTTGACCTAAAAATTGACCCTATAATGCATAGATCAGGGTGCATGGCCAGACAAGAAAAAAGTTACGTTACATCAAAGGCAATGAGTTTGTATTTGCGCTTGTGTCTACATTTTGACATGAGTTCGGATCGTTTGTTGAGGGTAGAGTCTCTTGGTGCAGACAGGATATGATATTTCTCCGCAAGGCATAGATTGCAGCGCTTTTTGGCTGGGTTGTAGGGCGCTGCCTTTTGAATGATGGACCATTTGATGTTGTACGGTGTGCCTTTATCTTTTAAGTTCCAAACGTATTCAGGGCCGTAAGACACTTTTTTAAAAGGGGGGGCGTTTTGCCCCAAAAATCACGGGAAGATTTTTGTGAGTCAAATATGCGCGCGTAGCGCGCGAAAATTTTCGAATTTGCACCTATTTTTTGCACGATCGAGGTACATTTTGGCTCTAAACAAGCTTGTAGCAAAGAATATTGCATTTTGGGAGGACAAATGCGCGCGTAGCGCGCGAAATTTTTTCATCTGTGTACACATTTTCCGGGGAAGATTTTCAAAGGGGGGGCGATCGCCACCATCGCCCCCCCCCTTCCTACGGGCCTGGTATTTTGATAGCTCGGTTGAAAGGGATAGTGATTTATTCTTAAAAGATTGGGTGTGGTTTCCTAGTCTTTCTTTAAATGTAGTGCTGGCTTGGCCGATGTATTGCTTTGTTGGGGAGAAATCAGCTTAAATAGATGCTTTATTATGTTTTTGGATAGGCAGTAACCGTCTAGCGGGCAATTAGGTTTTGATTTCCTTGGGCAATTACATGTACGGTCGTTTGTCGCGGGGGCCTTCATTAACACACGCTTGTTGTGGATGCTTATTATGGATTTCATGTTCTCCATACATGAATAGCTTAATTTAACAGTGTTTTTGTTAAATATCGTATGCAGTGGAGAGTCCCGCCACTTCACAAAATGCAAGTCTCATACCTTCTAATTCTATATCTGACCCCGCCATGGGATTTTCAGGCGCATGCCCAGGGGGTGGGGGGCTTTGGGGGCTCAGTCCCCCCCCCCCCCCCCCCCACCCGGGTTCCCAGAGGGTGGAAAGTAAAAAGAAGAGGGCAGGGGAGGGGAGGAGGGGAGGAGAACAATTTTTTGTTTACATCCCCGTGGGGGGGGCACTGACATTAGAAAAGGGTATAGGTATGTGCCGCGCTGAAGACCCCCTTTTTCACCCTCTCCTGCTAGCTCTTATGACCCCCTTTTGAGCCTGCTTCAGTTCTCAAGACCCCCAATTTGATTGAAAATTCAAAAATCGCGAAATTTTGCGTTCCAAAGCCCTAATTCTTCGAAAATTGTGCGTTCTTGCTAATCAAAAATCAGTTCCTAAGACCCTATTTTTCATCATAAGATCCACTCAGTTCAGTTCTGTAGCCCCCCTTTTTGAGACCCTGTGCGGCACACCCCTACCAAAAACAAAGTTGAGTGCCCCCCCCCCCCCGGGTTTACATCACATAACTAAAAGTTCATGTACGAGGGGCAGTCAATAAATAATGAAAGTGATCATGGTATGGGATGCATGAGTGATTCTATTGAGGGGATAATGTGATCAATACAAAGTATGAACCTTTGTCTTTCAAACAATAGTGGATTTTGGAGTGCTTCAAACGAAGTTGCATCTTGTTATAACAATAATGGATCACTTTGGGGACGATCTTATAGTTCTGTCATCGAAAGGTGTAGCAAGCAATTACCGTATACTTCAGAATTCAAGTGATTGATTGTAACACAACTCTGCAATCAAGATGATACGCTTAATATGCAGACTGACCAGGGTAGTATATGGTCAACTCTCATGAAAATAGTGCAAATGAGATTTCAGAAGTTGGAAGAAAAGAATTGTCTCCAATTTTATTTATTACGCTATTTTTTAAGAGTAGACATGTACTGGATACTAGATTTAAAAATTTGTGAACAACACTCCTTGCATTTTTTCAAAAATATAGCGTTGAATTCAAATTATTAAATCACTTTTTTTGCACATTTTGTTCCACCTTTATTACGTTATCTACTGCCTATCAGCTCTAAATCAGAACGAGTTTACAAACTGTGATGCCCAAAGCACAAAATTGTAGTTACGAAAGCATACTTCTATCAATTACAGCGAAAAAAATGCAATGTAAATTTTTGGTGGACAAGTTAACTTGGCCACCATAGAGACCAGAAGTGGTCGTAATAAAACCGAAAATACCTCCAAATTCAGTTATTCAGTGCGAAATTAATATTTTTATTATATTTTATATTAAATGTGTCTATTACCGTAAATAAAATGGTGCTCTAATTGACAATGTAGCCTTTAAATAATAAATAAATATCATATTTAATTTTCTAAAATTAACTTTTTTACTCTCAAATTAAATAGACATATTAATAGCACTCTAGTTTGCACATTTTATATTCTTTTTTTCAATACAGATCATTCAAAAATATTTTTTTGGATAAAATGGTTTTAATTTTCGATTTAGCAGTAGGCCTACATAACTATTGAGTGGATAAACCATTTGCGTTGCATACGTTGCTTTCACTTTTCAGACAACTTGTTTTGTATAAACATTGGTACTTTTGATGTTCCATTATATTAATTAATTACAATATCATTAGTTTGTTTATTAACGAGACTCTTTTTGGGGGTACGAGTGAGCACTTTATTTAATCACATTTTTCTTTTTTTGATTCGGCTGTTGTGTTGTGTTGTGAATGGGATGTTCGTGATTTATTTTTACATAACGATTGACTATTTATAGTATTAATAATAATTATCCTGACGCCCCGGGAAAACCAAGTTATTTTGTTGCACTTTTGAATTTGTCATAAATTACGTTTTTCTCGTAATTAATAAACATTGGAATTTAAATTAAATTTTAAATTATGATATTTGTTTCTTCTTTTTTTTCCCCATAGTAAACTTTACCACATATCGCTCACATAACGTCTCGGTGATTTTCTTCCAGAAACAACACACTAGTGATCCTCTTGCCGACTTCCACAAAAGTCAACAAAACCAATATCAAGTCTTCTCATCCTTTTGACACTTGTCCACCCAGTTTTTTAGAAGACCTTGTTTTGTAAATTGCAAGTCCTGAATCGTTTTTAGGTCTTCACATTACTTAATGAACGTCATCTTTAAATCTAAAAAATGCACGGTTTCCCAAAATGAATATTTTTGTGCAAAGTATAAAATATATCTTTAATTGTATCTTTTTCCAATCGTCGTAATGTGTTTTCCAAAGTTAGCCCCGAAACAATGATATCATGCCTCACTAATAAAGCTGGCATTGGAACTCTGACTTTATTGGGTTTGGTAACGTAATAAACATATGGTTAACTCTCATGAAAACAGTGCAAAATGAACTTTTTGATGTCTTTGGTCCAATACCGTTTTATACAATGTTTTCTTGCTTGAAAAACTTATTTTCTGGATAGATCTCGATGTTTTCTATTTGGACATACTTTGCTATACTTCTGATCGTGTTTTCACTAAAAAAAGTTGCGCTCATATACCCCAAATTAGCGAAATTTCCATGTCCGCGGCATAAAAGTAAATGTTGCCTTTATTAATTTCAATACGAAAAGTACAACACTTTCTACAAAACGTGTCCTAATTTGTAGGGAACATATACCGATATTCCATGGTTAGGAAAAAAGGCACATTTTTTACGATGTTAACCTGTTTCAATTTAAAATATTCTGTCCGAGATATTGATGTTTATTACGTTACCTGCGATATATAGAATATCAAAGTTGTTCAAAATTGCCATTTAAACATTTAAATGTACATATTCTTAATCTAAAAGAACATTGGTATTTGAAAATAATATTTTTAAAATTCTTTAGCAGCATGTGTGACCTTGAGAATAAATCAAAATGCTGCAAAGCATGCGACCTTGTTAAGGATGTGTATTACGTTATTCAGATTTCTCCCGAACTATGTATCAAAACACAAATGTTTGTTAAAAACCTATTTGATACATACACATAGACTCTGTGGTTACTTGGAGCACTCGCTAGCTCTTTCCAGATCGTCTACATGGTACTTTGAGTACGAAAAAAATTTACTACGTTATCGTTTATTACGTTATCAAATAAATCGATAAAGAGACAGCCACACTCTACGACTGTATTAAGCAAAGACATGTGGCAGGCCCTTTTCGCAGGCATACATTGGGAATACTTGTTGAAATACAGTGCGAAAAAAAACACGACGAATGGTAAGAATTCATTATTTTGTTCTTGTAAGTAATATGTAAATTAAGCTGAATGAAAGTTGAAGTCATATAGATCTCTTAAGAACATTGCAAATGGACCTATGATATCGAAATGGGGTTTATAATGTGAAGAAATGCAGTAGGTATCGCTAACGTGTACATTGATGGCGTTGTATATATGTTATAAGCTAGCATTAGGCACTGTTGCTGTCGCCAATAACGTAATAAACAGGACAACGTAACCAACCTCATTGTCTATTCTCATGTTAATGTTGGCATCAATTCAGTAACTTTCATGATTGATGTACTTGAGTATCATACATTGTGTCCAATGTTATCATTTTAATATGTGGACTATTCTATGTGAGGACTGAAACCACCTTATAATGGACAACGTAATAAACTTTTAATCTTTTGATCAATATAATTGCACCCTGTTTATAGTGATTCAACATTTATTATGTGTTTATGAATGTTAACTTAGTGTACATACATATTGTCTCACATACTGACACAATCTCATTTGTTTGCATGCTTCAATGATGCATAGTTCTATGGCTATTGGATAACGTAATAAACCAATTCGTATAATTGTGTGAATAAATACGGTATACCTAGCTGAAACAGCTGCAATATTTGTCATCAACTTTGTTTTGTTTTTGTTATCATTATTATACAGAAATATGTGCCACACAGTGCAAAAAAACCAATGGCGATACCGGCAGAACCAAATGCAATAGTGGAGACAAAAAAGGTCATCAGAGTACAGTCTTATTAACAATTCTACTACCATCATTTTAAATAAAACAAATCAATATCTTACTAATATGAAGAGATAAAAGCCTATTCAATATTTAGTGCTATTCAAATTTACATAAAGGTAATAATGTCATGGTCTAACAACATATCTGTAAAGTGCCATGTTACATCTGTCGATTTAGTGACCATGTTTATTACGTTATTCACCATATTTTCCCTACATCAAAAGAGCCAGTCGACAATATATAGAACTGTCTTTCAGTGGACTTTGGGCAACTTAACTTACTAAAATACCATTTACAAGATGTGTTTGTGTACAAAATAAACTGACTTGGTCTATGTTGAATATATTTGTTTACATGTGTTTGTATATGTTTATTACGTTACCCACCCCATAAAGTCCGAATACCAATGCCAGCGTTATTAGCAAAGCATAATATTTATTGTTTCTGAGCTAACTTTTAAAAACACATTATAACGATTAGAAAAAGATACCATTAAAGATATATTTTATACTTTGCACAAAGATATTCATTTTGGAAAACCGTGCATATTTTTAGTTTTAAAGCTGAGGTTCAAACAGTAATGTGAAGACCAAAAACGATTCATAATACTTGCAATTTACAAAATTACATTGCCTTTTTTCGCTGTAATTGGTAGAAGTATGCTTTCGTAACCACAATTTTATGTTTTTGGCATCACAGTTTGTAAACTCGTTCTGATTTAGAGCTGATATGAAGTATATAACGTAATAAACATGGAACAAAATCTGCAAACAAGTGATATTATAATATAAATTCAACGTTATATTTGTACAAAAATGCAATGAGTGTTGTTCACAAGATTTTAAATCTAGTATCCAGTACATGTCTTCTATTAAAAACTAGTGTAATAAATAAAATTAGAGACAATTTTGTTTTCCAACTTCTGAAATCTCATTTGCACTATTTTCATGAGAGTTGACCATATACAAACACACCCCGACACATATATTCAACATCGAGCAAGGCAGTTTATTTTGTATACAAACACATCTTATCGACATACATTGAAGCCCATTTGACAATATAAAGCAGCGAAAAGCAGTAAACACACTTGTAAATTACACCAGAATGCAATTCCAACAACGAGGATGGATAACGTAATAAACATAGTCACAGTTGTTTAGTAAATCATTTTCAAACGCTTTAGTTTTACATCACAACACATTTATTTGATCTTCAATCTTCTTTTACCAACAAAATAACAAACAAACAGTTTAGCACATATTATGCTTACCATTATAATCTCACTTAACTTGTGTTAAATGACACAATCATATAATGTTATACCTCAAATTCTAAACATCCACAATGATAATATACAGAACTAAGCACTATCAAATGAAATATAATTTTCTATGTATAAAGCACCTCAGTGTATTCAGCGATACCTAGTAAATGGTATTTGAGAAAGTTAGGCTGCCGAAATCAACCGAAAGACGGTTCTATATATTGTTGACTCGCTCTTTTGATGTAGGGTAAATAGGGTGAATAACGTATTAAACATGGTCACTAAATCGACAGATGTAACATAGCACTGTGCAGATATGTTTATTAAACCATGGCATTATTACATTCATGTAGCTTATAATAGCACTACATATTGAATTTGTAATCTCTTTAAATTAGTAAGATATTGATTTATTTTATTTTAAATGATGGTAGTAGATTTGTAATAAGCAGTGGCGGATACAGGGGGGGGGGGCCTTTGGGGGCGGGCGCCCCCCGTAACATTTTACAATATACCTTTTTTTGTGTACGCGCCCCCCGTAAAATTTGACTATGTGTACCCACTTTACCTTTTTCAGAGACATAGGTAGGTTCCGTCGGTACATTTGCCACTTGTACCCTGCGATTTTTTTGCCGGTTTTGGGACAACCACATCGCTACCCCCACCCCCCCCCCCCCCCCCACCCCCCACCCCCCCCCCCCCCCCCCCCCCCACACACACACTTAGCAGAATTTCACGAGCTGACGGCAAAAACAAATTGGGGCCCTTTTACGATTTTTTTTTGGTGTCAGCCCCCGTAAATTTAATCCTGGATCCGCCACTGATAAGACTGTACTCTGATGACCTTTTTGGGGCGGAGGCTACGGCCTCGCCTCTATTAGGGTTGGCTTTCGACATTTTTGGAAACCGGCATCTTACCCACTGTTTACGTCTCACGTATGTCACAATACATAAAAAACAGTCATTTTCTTTAGCATATACAAATCAGCAATGATTCTAATTGACCTTTTGCAGTTAAACCCAGGCAAATAGTACTGAATAGAGACAAATTATATAAGCTGCCGTAAATGCAAATTGATAACTTGCTTGTAGTGATTTGTGTAAGATAATCTTAACAATAAATACGAAAGCATAAGGCAGCTAATTCTATGGTAGCTGGTTTGTGTCCTCTTTCAACAAATTATGTTTGTTTAAAAGTAACACTGATTTTAAAACCAGGCAAACAGTACTGAATTGAGACAAATTATATAAGCTGCCGTAAATGCAAATTGATAACATGCTTGTAGTGATTTGTGTAAGATAATCTTAACATTAAATACTAAAGCATAAGGCAGTTAATTCTATGGTAGCTGGTTTGTGTCCTCTTTCAACAAATTATGTTTGTTTAAAAGCAACACTGATTGTAAACTTACTATTCAATCAATAATGGCTTAGTGTAAGAGGTTTTGAATAACTTTAATATTGTTTGAAAACGGTTAATTTGAGTTATACATGTATAATGGTAATGGTAATGTTTGTAGAAATATAATAATTGAACTTATTAGATAAAACTGATGCAATTTGGTGCATCAAAGAACGAAAACGATGGCATATTAGTGAAATGACGGCTATGTTTGTAAAAAGAAAATGCATCGTTTACAGTGAGGCCGCACAACTGGGCTACTTTTAAACCCTTTACAGCTGAAAATGTGATCTCCCCCCCCCCCCCCCCCCCCCCCCGGTCTGTGAACAACTTGATTTAGAGTTCTTCGTCGTTGTTCTGACATAACGACACATCACAACAGAATTAAGTAAAGTGATGTGTCGTTATGTCAGAACAGCGACGATTTGTTTTTTTGTCGCCAGTCTTAATAAAAATTCCTTTAAAAAGGAAAAGAGGCGATCATATGAATTTAAAGAAACAGACAGCAGAGTGTGATATAGGTAACAAAAAGAGTGGTTATGTCATAAGTTTTATTTATCAATATAACATGAATGGAAATCACTAACTAATGTTGATAATACTATAAAAAGTCAGGACAATGTTGACGAGTAAAAACATTAAGGCTTTTGGAATCAAGTATGTTACATCTTAGAGCTGGTTTACCACGTTGGTCATAACCTGTTACTTGGTGACTGACAGTCTAATGGAGAAATTGTATCTTTGTCAATTCCCCTAGAAAACTGGGTATGGCTAGAAACCCAAAGTGGTAGCTTGCCTTTAAAAGGTACTTTATTTCTGATTTGCTTAAAGGTATAGTATATTGATCTTATAAGCATTCGTGTGTGGTAAAGTCTGACAACGTGGTCATGTGGTAGGCCAGCTTTAAGTTGTAACATACTTGAATTCTAAAAACCCTTAAACGTTTTTACTCGTTAACATCGTCCTGACATTTTTATAGTATTATTAATCATTCATGTTATATTGATAAATAAAACTGATGACATAACCACTCTATGTGATACCTTCATCACACTCTGCTATCTGTTTTCTTCAAATTTATATGACCGCCCCTTTCCTTTTTAAAGGAATTTTTATTGTCTCCACTATTGCATTTGGTTCCCGGATTTGGTTCTGCCGGTATTACCATTTAGTTGTTTGCACTGTGTCACCCATATTCCTGTATAATAATGTTATCAAATACAAAACAAAATTGATGAAAGATATTGTGGCTGTTTCAGCTAGGTATATCATATACCCAATTATACGGATTGGTTTATTACGTTATCCAATAGCCACAGAACTATACACAATTGAAGAATGCAAACAAATGAGATTGTGTCAGTATATGAGACAATATGTATGTACACTAAGTTAACATTCATAAACACATAATAAATGTTGAATCACTGTGAACAAGGTGCAATTATCTTCATCAAATGATGAAAAGTTTATTGCGTTATCCATTATATAAGGTGGTTTCAGTCCTGACATAGAAAGGTCCACATATTAAAATTATAACATTTGGGTACAATGTATGATACTCAAGTACATCAATCATGAAAGCTACCGAATTGACGCCAACATTGACAGGAGAATACACAATGAGGTTGGTTACGTTATACCGTTTATGAGTACGTTATTGGCAACTGCAACAGTGCCTAATGCTGGCTTATAACGTATTACAAAGCAATCAATGTAGGTGTTAGCGATACCTACTGCATTTCTTCACATTATTAACATGATTAACCCCATTCTGATATCATAGGTACATTTCCAATGTGCTTAAGAGATCTATAATGACTTCAGCTGTCATTCAGCTTAATTTTCATATTACTTACAAGAAAAGAACGAGGAATTCTTACCATTCGTCGAGGTTTTTTTGCATTGTACTTTCAACGAGTATTTTCCATGCATGCCTGCGAAAAGGGCCTGCCACGTATCTTTGTTTAATACAGTCGTAGAGAGCAGCTGTCTCTCTGTCGATTTATTCGACAACGTAATAAACGATAACGTAGTAAACGTTTTTCGTACTCAAAGTACCATGTAGACGATCTGGAAAGAGCTAGCGAGTGTTCCAAGTAACCACATAGTCTATGTATATGTATCAAATTGGTTTTTAACCAAAAAGTGTGTTTTGATACATAGTTCGGGAGAAATCTCAACAACGTAATAAACATCCTTAACAAGGTCGCATGCTTTGCAGCATTTTGATTTCTTCTCAAGGTCAGACATGCTGCTATAGATTTTTGAAATATTATTTTCCAACACTCATGTTCTTTAAGATTCAGAATATGTACATTTAATGTTTAAATGTTAATTTTGAACAACTTTGATTCTCTATATATCGCAGGTAACGTAATAAACATCAACATCTCGGACAAAATATATGAAATTGAAACAGGTAAACATCGTAAGAGATGTGCATTTTTTTTCCAACCATGGAATATCGCTAGGGAACATCCCTACAAATTAGGACATATCTTGTAGAAAATGGTGTACTTTTTGTATTGTAAATGATAAAGGCAAAATTTACTTTTATGTTGCGGACATGGACATTTCGCTAATTTGGGGTATATGAGGGCAATTTTTTTAGTGAAAGCACGATCAGAAGTATAGCAAAGTATATACATCCAAGTAGAAAACATCGAGATCTATCTAGAAAAGAGAAGTTTTTCAAGCAAGAAAACATTGTATAACACGGAAATGAACCATCTTGATTTGTGAAGATACTGACAGGTCCCTCCCCCGGGGGGAGGGGGTTCTCACATTGATATGGTATACGTATGTGCCTGCCTTTTGGGGTGCTTTTTCGCAAAAATTTGTATAGCGATGGGGTGGTTTTCATCACAGACCAAAGCGCCCAATTTTTGCAAAATTGGGTGCTTTTCTTACAAAATTGGTATATTGATGGGTGGGAAATTAGGGTAAGTGTTCGATGTAACCCTCCATTTTGTTATAAATATTAATAGGATATGTTAAATAGATGATTCATATTCATAGATATTATTCAATCCATATTCATATATCTTCCTATGCCTACACATACTGTACGACTATGCCCCAATACCTTCTTCGTATGCCTCTTTACACTCTATGACTATGCATTACTATATACTCCCTATGCCTACCTATGTCTGACCATACGGTACCTCCCTATGCATTACTGTATACTCCCTATGCCTACCTATGTCTGACCATACCTCCCTATGCCTTCCTGTTCCTTGCTATGCCTCCTATACTTCCTCGTTCCCTGCCATGCCTACCTATGTCTGACCATAGCCTACCTCCCTATGCCTCCCTGTACCTTGCTATGCCTCCTATACCTCCTCGTTCCCTGCCATGCCTACCTATGTCTGACCATACCTCCATATGCCTTGCTATGCCTCCTATACCTCCTCGTTCCCTGCCATGCCCGACCATATCTCCCTATGCATACCTATGTCTGACCATACCTCCCTATGCCTTCCTGTACCTTGCTATGCCTCCTATACCTCCTCGTTCCCTGCCATGCCCGACCATATCTCCCTATGCCTACCTATGTCTGACCATACCTCCCTATGCCTTCCTGTACCTTGCTATGCCTCCTATACCTCGCCATTCCCTGCCATGCCCGACCATATCTCCCTATGGCTACCTATGTCTGACTATACCTCCATATGCCTTGCTATGCCTCCTATATCTCCTCGTTTCCTGCCATGCCCGACCATATCTCCCTTTGCCTACCTATGTCTGACCATACCTCCCTATGCCTTCCTGTACCTTGCTATGCCTCCCGTTCTCCTATGCCTCCCCGTTCCCGGCCATGCCCGACCATATCTCCCTATGCCTACCTGTACATTGCTATGCCTCCTATACCCCGCCATTCACGGTCATGCCCGACCATACCTCCCTATGCGTTCATGTACCTTGCTATGCCTCCCCGTTCCCGGCCATGCCCGACCATATCTCCCTATGCCTACCTATGTCTGACCATACCTCCATATGCCTTGCTGTGCCTCCTATACCTCCTCGTTCCCTGCCATGCCCGACCATATCTCCCTATACCTACCTATGTCTGACCATACCTCCATATGCCTTGCTGTACCTTGCTATGCCTCCTATACCTCGCCATTCCCTGCCATGCCCGACCATATCTCCCTATGCCTACAGGCTATGTCTGACCATACCTCCATATGCCTTGCTATGCCTCCTATACCTCCTCGTTTCCTTCACCCTCTTGGCTGAAAACTGTAATGAATGCAAAGCAATCTTGACATAACATACAGAGTGAGTAAACAGAAACATGTGTTCAAATTAAATAAATATTAAAAATACTAAGGTAACTAATGCTTGAATCAATAACTGAATTTTTAAAACCAAACAAAATATCGAGTATTTTACTCAATACCTTTACTCAATACCTAGGGAGCCAAAAGCAAGTAAAAGGTTAGTGGGTATACAGATACTCATAGGACCTATACAAACTGCTACATGTAAGGTTGACAACCAAAAAAACATGTCATGTTTGGTATCAAATGATAGCATTTTGATTTTGAATGTAGATATGACATTTATTTTAACGTTGAACTATTCCTTTTTAATTTTATGAGCTTAGGTGTGAAGATTGGGTTGCAAAATAAAAATCCTTTATTTTATGAATGCAAACGCTTTAAAAGTAGCAATGTTGCACTACACAAAAAGCCTCATCAAAATGAATAATGTACATAAAAACATGCAAACTTTGGATTATTATTCTTTTTTACACTAGAATGTGTCCCATGAATAATTCCTTTAAATGGCTTTGTACTTTATGGGTATCGGGTTGCAAAATGTTGACGTCTAAATAATGTCTGAAGTTTCTATATGCTACCAGAGTTTATGTGCTATAGGGGGACAGAGTTGCAAAATGTTGACGTCTAAATAATGTCTGAAGTTTCTATATGCTACCAGAGTTTATGTGCTATAGGGAGACAGAGTTGCAAAATGTTGACGTTTAAATAATGTCTGAAGTTTCTATATGCTACCAGAGTTTATGTGCTATAGGGAGACAGAGTTGCAAAATGTTGACGTTTAAATAATGTCTGAAGTTTCTATATGCTACCAGAGTTTATGTGCTATAGGGGGACCTAGTTGCAAAAATGTTGACGTTTAAATAATGTCTGAAATTTCTATGTGCTACCAGAGTTTATGTGCTATAGGGGGACCGAGTTGCAAAATGTTGACGTTTAAATTATGTCTGAAGTTTCTATATGCTACCAGAGTTTGTGCTATAGGGGGACCTAGTTGCAAAATGTTAACGTTTAAATAATGTCTGAAATTTCTATATGCTACCAGAGTTTATGTGCTATAGGGGGACCGAGTTGCAA
>JAYJML010000188.1:0-72000 GCA_035610835.1 Ophiura sarsii | reverse complement strand
ACCTCCATGATTTGTAGCAAAATGGGCATAGATAATGAGTTCAAAACTGTAGATCCCTGAATTATTGTTTTCGTTTGATATAGACTTTGTTCACAGAAATCTGAGTTTTGTGATATCTTTGAATCTCGGACCCAATTTCAATACCCTATTTAGGGGGAAACAATGTTATAGTTAACCCCAAAATGTTGTACCTACCCCATACCCCATATAGTGTATACATGGTATAGAAGATAGTGTGCGGTTAGTTAGTTACATGATCAAAGCGTATAGGCTATTGCGAAATAGCAAGATACTCCAGGTGCCCTTAATCCTAATATCGGGGCCACGGCGCCCTTAATAATCCAGGGATCTTAATAAGGCCTACCCAGAAACGCTAAATATTATTATAGGTATCCCATAATAAGACATTAAAGGTATATTATGTGATCTTTCCAGGAAACGCCCTCAACCTCGAAAAAAAAATTGAAAGCAGATGTTCTTGCAGATTTACATTTCTGATCATAAATCGTACATACATTCCAAGTTACAGGGCGATACGATTCTTAATTGCTTCAAAATCATGGTTTTAGAGTGAAAATAAATTTTCGGGTTAACACAACAGTTAACTAACCACTCTGGTAGGCCTACCCCACACATCCTTAAAATCCAGTTATCACAGGCACCCTTAATATTCCATACTCCAGGTACCCAGTGTACCCTTAATAATCCAGACATGCCTACCCCATGTGTTCATAGTTGTGTGCACCAATAACAAACTACGCTTTGCGCCACTAAGGGGGCACAACTATTAGAGTCAACGTCAAAGCTTCCGGCCATCGCCATCACCCAGCTAGTCCCTAAATAACGGAAAGAATGATTCATATTGACATTATTTGGCATCAAAGATGATTGAATTTGGTCTCTATTTGTTCACTGAATTGTACCCGATATATTTTGAATGAAAAGAGTATACATCTAACGTTTTATTTAAAAATTTTGGCGGAAGGATACACATTGAACACAACGCACTACAAGGTGCGATTTCTTGTTCAAAATGACGGGGCTAAACCGAGTAAAAACGCACCAGAATTCGAAATTTTGGACATTTCTAGTGTGTAGATAGCTTTTTGTACATGGTGTATCTACCGAACCGGTTATACGAATTAAGTGAAAATTCACAATTTCATTTCTAATTATCTGTTCTTTAATATGATTATGACATTTCTGAACATAGAATGAAAAAGGCCTTTTAAAGGGTGCACACAACTATTAGAGTCAACGTCAAAGCTTCCGGCCATCGCCATTACCCAGCTAGTCCCTAAATAACGGAAAGAATGATTCATATTGACATTATTTGGCATCAAAGATGTGTGAATTTGGTCTCTATTTGTTCACTGAATTGTACCCGATATATTTTGAATGAAAAGAGTATACATCTAACGTTTTATTTAAAAAATTTGGCGGAAGGATACATATTGAACACAACGCGCTACGAGGTGCGATTTCTTGTTCAAAATGACTACGCTGTATAAAGAGGGAAATATTGGAAAATCTAAGAGGGCAACCCGACCTGAATTTTTGACCCAAGTTAGATCTATGTGTGTTAATTACTATTCCAAAATTTTATAAACGTAGTTGCAAGGTAACTCAAGATATCGCCGTTTACCTAAGGCACATTTCCCATAGAAACACACTATAGCGCGTAATAGTTGTGTGCACCCCTAACGCGTGTGCACCTTACGGTGTGCGCCATTACGCGTTCGCTGATAGTCTCCCGATTCCGCGTGCCCCGCCCGGCAATTGCCTGATACGGGTACACTGGCGATCGCCCGATTACGCGAGCGGTTCGCCGGCCATCGCCATGGCGTGCTCAGCGTATACGCGGCGCGTAGCAATAACGTAGCAACGGGCTAAAAAGCCCAAATTTCATGAAATCTACACTGCCAAAACTAGGGTGTTATTTACTGGAGTTAATACAGGTCCACTCTCTACGGTGTTAACACCCTCTGGTGTTGAAATAATTCAGCGGTGACTAACTTCAATTTATCATAATTTCACTTTGGAATGGCCTGTGCCTATTATGCAAAACTTTGGTGTCATTTTAAACCTGAGGCCATCTACTTAATCATTTTCTATTTTTTGGGACTTTAAGCTCATTTTGTCGTGCCAGGTCACATAATATGTGCTCATTATTCATTATAAAAATCAAGTTAAAATTAAGTTAAATTACCTTTGCATTGTTAGGGACTGGTCATTTTATATGTACTAATGACCCGTTTATACGGACTGCATACGTGTAAGTCTTACAATAGGGTGAACTTAGTGAACTACACCATTTAAAATGATTGTACCATTTGTATGACGTTAGTTTAGTATGCAACAATCAATTGAAATACTTTTTTCTATATTATTCTTTGTCCCGATTGTTTAGGGACCGGTCACAACCCTATTATCAAGTAATAAGTATTTGATAATGATCGCAGCGCTATTTGCAATTATGAGATCTTTGATTACTCTATTTTCTTGGAATTTATTTTAATTTAGATTATTATATATCGTGTTCTCTTTATGCACGCACGTGTGTACTCTCTAACAGATAAGACCTATATTGAAAATGTGTCTTTTGAAAATATCATAGTGGTATCGTCGTCAGGTTTTTCTTTTATTTATTTTACAAATGTCAACGAACATGTTTAAAAATGAAATCCATTATTGTAAAGAATGGCTCTCGCTATGAGATTCGAACTCGTGGCTCTGCTTTTAAAGTAGGCTATAACACAAACGCGATAAGCAATTGAGCTAATCGCGCTTCTATACAATGTTTGATCAAACGAAGTGTCATATCATCTTCGGCTTCAGACATCGACAATGTTAGAAGTTAGCACTGCTTCACAATGATCATGTCATATATCACCTTATACTATAGCGTGTCTTATGTCACAACCGTCACCTGTGCACTCGTACTATCCGAGTATTGGCAATCGTTACGATTGCCCATCCATTGAAAAGCATGCACCTCGGTCGATTGCCCTGACTAATAATAGTATTAACTACAATTATATATTAAATTTAGAGGGGCAATCGTGGAAATGCGTGTATTTAAGTACGGGCAATCGTACAACGGTTGCCCATCACCGCGCTTTTTTAAAATTTCAAAGTCACAGTTCGGCGATTTACCTACAATGTAATGTTTATACCACTGTGGACGATGCTGTTTAATATAATTCTCTTTATTTAGCCTTGTTATTCTAATATTATAAATGTAATAATTCTGTAATAAATGATTGCCGCGGTTTGCTACGCGAGCAATGTCGTGCGCTATGTCCGAGCCGCTTGGAGCTTTATGCGCGAGGCGTGTCAAACGCGTCAGCTTGAAAATGCTAGCGTATTCTGCTGTATGCGCTTGAAAACACGCGCATTTTGACGAGCGTACTTTTTACGCACTAGCTGACGCGTTTAAAATGTCAAGAACGCACGCATTTATGCGTAAATCATTCGTGCGCGAAAATTCCTGAGTACAAGTATTGACACTTTACACCTAAGTAAACATGATTAATGGTTTACAAAATACACGGTTCTTTTAATACTATCATGACTATGGGTGTTTCCGTAACCTGACATACTTTATCTGACACACTTTTATCTGACACAGTTTTTTTAGGCGTTTGATGAACTCCTAAAATAAATGGCTATTTGATGGAACAGCCTTTTTATTCCATCAAATAAACTTAGGCCTACCACTCTGAAATAGAAGGCAGTTCAATCAAACAAACTTACCCCCTCTGAAATGACTATTTCATCATATTAAGTACTCCCTCTGAAATAAAGGGCTATTCCATCCAAAGTGTGGAGAAGAGAAGAAAAGAAATCGAGTTATAAAACTGAATAAATTAAATGAGTTCAATGCAAATCCTTGTCAAAACCCGCAAAATGTAATCATTTTTGGTCTGTTTCCTGTCGGCAAAGCAGCGTGCGTACAAGTGTACATGTATAATTCATTATGATGGGTTTTATACGTAGAGAAATCAGCAACGGAATTGCTTCAAAAAATACAGAAACCGCAGATTATTGCCCATTTTGTCGCGTTTTTTGTTGGCAAGGAAGTGTGCGTACCCCCTATCAGGTGCCGCATTTTGCATACCGTCTATCGTGCGGACGCCGCGTTTTATTTACAACTCTAACTCATGAACTCTAGTTTTTCAGTAATTTACAACTCATGAACTCAAGTTACAATTTTTTACAACTCATGAATCTCATTTACTCATAGCATGACTAGCGGGATCCGAGCGTAGCTAGGGTGTCCCGCTACATGTAGTAAGGGTATATATTTTGAAATATTTTCTGATGGGAACATGAACATTTGTTGCAAAAATATGAGGATTGAAAAGAAAATTATAAACTACACGCACATGTATTCTCAATATGTTACTTTATCATGAATGACACGTACGACTCTACGATGTGAAATGATGATTATTACCGCGATAGTATCTATCGAGGTTATGCCATAGTAGCTAACACCATAGTCGTGCTAGAGGCCGAATGCCAATTTGCATTGGCTTTACGTGTGAAGTTTTTAAAAGTTGCTAACTTCTTTGTGGCTGGACTAAGTTGCTAACTTCTTTGTGGCTGGACTATGTGAAGCACTGACATTTCGTCATATTGTTATGGACATTGTTTGAAAAAAATCTCGGGGTGGTTTTTTTTAATTCGATTTAGTTTTCACGTTGTTTTAAGTGTAATGTAATGAATTTAGTTATATATTTCCCCATTTTTTGCACTATATTTGTCCTGAATTAACTGGGGACCCTGATATCGTTAATAATCAGGCTCAATGGCTTAACCTGATTCCAGTCAATTTCCAAAGGTCTCAAACGATGACCTTATTATGCTACTCTCATCCCCATCACCACAGTCCAATAAATTACTTTAACCTCTCGTGCTTGAGTTGACCTCGTGCATGAGGCTGGTCAAATCCTCAGTCTAAGCTTGATTTAATCTTTTGACCATCTGTCCCTGACGATAGATGTGTCAAATGGAAAGGTGTAATATGAAGTCCGTTTATAGCGTGTTCTGGTCCAAATAGGCAAGCTCGATGTCAATAAATTTGAATTAACACTTTCCACGCCGCAGGCGTCTGCAGACGAAATTTCAAAATGTCACAAAATGTTTCAAAAATGTCAACATTATTGAATTCAAATTAAAAATGAAATGTTTTCGTATTACTAAGTTGAATAAAACTGATTAAAGGTATTACACCTGATATTGAAGTGGAAAAATCTGTTTCAATTAGATATTATTTTGAAAACTTAGGAAGTTGGGTTAAGTTGGGTTAAGTTGGGTTAAGTTGGGTTAAGTTGGGTTAAGTTGGGTTATGTTAGGTTAAGTTGGGTCAAGTTGGGTCAAGTTGGGTCAAGTTGGGTCAAGTTGGGTCAAGTTGGGTCAAGTTGGGTCAAGTTGGGTCAAGTTGGGTCAAGTTGGGTCAAGTTGGGTCAAGTTGGGTCAAGTTGGGTCAAGTTGGGTCAAGTTGGGTCAAGTTGGGTCAAGTTGGGTCAAGTTGGGTCAAGTTGGGTCAAGTTGGGTCAAGTTGGGTCAAGTTGGGTCAAGTTGGGTCAAGTTGGGTCAAGTTGGGTCAAGTTGGGTCAAGTTGGGTCAAGTTGGGTCAAGTTGGGTCAAGTTGGGTCAAGTTGGGTCAAGTTGGGTCAAGTTGGGTCAAGTTGGGTCAAGTTGGGTCAAGTTGGGTCAAGTTGGGTCAAGTTGGGTCAAGTTGGGTCAAGTTGGGTCAAGTTGGGTCAAGTTGGGTCAAGTTGGGTCAAGTTGGGTCAAGTTGGGTCAAGTTGGGTCAAGTTGGGTCAAGTTGGGTCAAGTTGGGTCAAGTTGGGTCAAGTTGGGTCAAGTTAAGTCAAGTTGGGTCAAGTTGGGTCAAGTCGGGTCAAGTCGGGTCAAGTCGGGTCAAGATGGGTCAAGTTGGGTCAAGTCGGGACAAGTCGGGTCAAGTCGGGTCAAGTCGGGTCAAGATGGGTCAAGTCGGGACAAGTCGGGTCAAGTTGGGTCAAGTTGGATCAAGATGGGTCAAGTTGGGTCAAGTCGGGTCAAGTTGGGTCAAGTTGGGTCAAGTTGGGTCAAGTTGGGTCAAGAAGGGTCAAGTCGGGGCCAGTCGGGTCAAGTTAGGTAAAGATGGGTCAAGTTGGGTCAAGTTGAGTTAAGATGGGTCAAGAAGGGTCAAGTTGGGTCAAGTTAAGTCAAGTCGGGTCAAGTCGGGTCAAGATGGGTCCAGTTGGGTCAAGATGGGGCAAGTCGGGGCAAGTCAGGTCAGTTGGGTTATGTTGGGTTAAGTTGGGTTAAGTTGGGTCAAGTTGGGTCAAGTTGGGTCAAGTTGGGTCAAGCTGGATCAAGATGGGTCAAGTCGGGTGAAATCGGGTCAAGTTGGGTAAAGTTGGGTAAAGTTGGGTCAAGTTAGGTCAAGTCGGTCAAGTTGGGTCAAGATATGGGTCAAGTCGGGGCCAGTCGGGTCAAGTTGGGTAAAGATGGGTCAAGTTGGGTCAAGATGGGTCAAGTTGGGTCAAGTTGGGTCAAGTTCAGTTAGGTTAAGTTAGGTTAGGTTATGTTAAGTTATGTTAGGTTATGTTACAAGTTATGTTAGGTTATTTATGTTAGGTTAAGTTGGGTTATGTTGGGTTAAGTTAGATTAAGTTAAGTTAGGTCAAGTTAGGTTTTCTTAGGTTAAGTTAGGTTAAGTTAGGTTATGTTAGGTTAAGTTAGGTTAAGTGGGTTATGTTGGGTTAAGTTTGGTTAAGTTTGGTTAAGTTTGGTTAAGTTGGGTCAAATTGGGTTATGTTGGGTTAAGTTTGGTTAAGTTTGGTTATGTTGGGTTAAGTTGGGGTAAGGTGGGTTAAGGTGGGTCAAGTTGGGTCAAGTTGGGTCAAATTGGGTCAAGTCGGTCAAGTCGGGTCAAGTTGGGTCAAGATGGGTCAAGTTGGGTCAAGTCGGGTCAAGTCGGGTCAAGTTGGGTCAAGATGGGTCAAGTCGGGTAAAGTCGGGTAAAGTTGGGTCAAGTTGGTTCAAGTTGGGTCAAGTTGGGTCAATTTGGGTAAAGTTGGGTAAAGTTGGGTAAAGTTGGGTCAAGTTAGGTCAAGTCGGGCCAAGTCGGGCCAAGTCGGGTTAGGTTAGGTTAAGTTAGGTTTTGTTAAGTTAAGTTAGGTTAAGTTAGGTAAAGTTAGGTAAGTTAGGATAAGTTGGGTTAAGGTGGGTTTAGTTAGGTTAAGTTGGGTTAAGTTGAGTTAAGTTGGGTTATTTGAGGTTAACTGAGGTTATGTTAGATTATGTTAGGTTAAGTTAAGTTAAGTTAAGTTAAGTTAAGTTAAGTTAAGTTAAGTTAAGTTAAATTAATCATATTTTGATTTATTTTTCTGAATAATTTGTGAAAACCATAAACCCAACCCCATTGAAACGGAATTATTTGTACGTTGTTTGTTTAGGCCAAAAAAAAAAAGTTTGTCCCAAAGCTTGCGAAGGCTTCAAAATCGGGCGACGCGCGCTGTTTTTTGTCTTCCATTTTTTTTTTTTTTACATTTTTTTTTATTTTGTGGCAATTTTTACTCTTACTATTTGCAACCGTTGACACTTTGTTTTTTCTATTTGAAAGAATATTGTGATGTAGTTGTGTATAAGAACAATTGTGCAGCGTTTTTTGAAGAACTGAGTCATGTAAAAGTTTGAGAAAAGCAAAATCTGCCGATATTTTTAATAAAAACTCGAAATAAAAATTTGTAGGGGAAAAAAAAAATGATTTGACAATTTTCTGCATTTCAGACGCGGTATTTTGGCATTTCAAAACCAATGCGCGCGCAAGCTTTGAGACGAACCTTTTATTTTGTGTGGCCTTAAGCTGAGGCGTTGTCTTTTTGAACGACATTTCTTGTAGTAGATATGGTAATGCTCCCTTTTACATGATACCTGCAAATATATCGCGGTTCTGCATCATTGATGCTCTCGTTTGAATCAGTGACTTTTTAGCATTAAGGAAAAGGAAAAGAGTTTGAAGGTTGAAACTTTAAGGGAGCACAACACCAAGACGCTCTCCATAGACTTTACTGTTAGGAAAGGCTTACTTAAATAGCTCTAGTTTCTATATTAGTGCGTTTGGTTCAATGAGATTTTGATATGTTTTACTCACAAGGGTTATCTACAACATATCTGAATATGAAGTAGACATTACCGCGCACTTTTTTTGATATAAGCCGCCGCATAACAACGTAGTGATATGCCTACCTAAATTCGGTCTCCGGTCTGGATATTACCGCATGTGTAAATCGGTCCGTGAAATTAAAATTGACCTCAAATCACCTAGTTTAAATGTCAGAACATCAACTACACATTTCAAACACAACATATTAGTGAAAAATTATATCATAAACCGTCAAAAAATAACTCTCTTTCCCGCCAAATAGGAACTATTGTCGTACTCAACTTTGATTGATCGCGTCGATAGCGTGTCGCGAGACCTATTTAGTTGTGTGCTCCCTTATAGAGGGACAAACTTGTTCAAAATCATTCAAAATTGATATCAACTTTTTCAGCGTGAAATTCTGAACAAACTAGCCAAATAACATGACAATTGAACATCCATTTTTGAGATATATGATCTGATCTTGGAGGCCGCATCTTCCGTAAAATCACTATTATTTTCAGTTTTTTGACTCTGGAAGCGGCACGCTTTGAATTGTTAGGCCTACACTCTTAAAATTAAAACTTTTTGACTCAAATTCAACTGATTTTGATTTTGATCAGTCTCTGATTATGTCGACCTAACCCACCTATAACACATCACTGAAATAACGCCTTGTTTTGTATAAAATAGAGCAACCACACGCCACCCCCCCCCCCCCCCCCGAGTGTTCTTTAAACCGGACAATGTTGGCCTATGCCATAAATACACTGCCCAGTAGATATCAAAACGCATAGATTTGGGTGAAACCCGACTTTTATTTATTGCATTGTGTAATACACCTAAAATGGAACGAAGCACGCGGGAGATCGGGAACCTGGTCCTATAAGGGAGCACAACACCAAGACGCTCTCCATAGACTTTACTGTTAGGAAAGGCTTACTTAAATAGCTCTAGTTTCTATATTAGTGCGTTTGGTTCAATGAGATTTTGATATGTTTTACTCACAAGGGTTATCTACAACATATCTGAATATGAAGTAGACATTACCGCGCACTTTTTTTGATATAAGCCGCCGCATAACAACGTAGTGATATGCCTACCTAAATTCGGTCTCCGGTCTGGATATTACCGCATGTGTAAATCGGTCCGTGAAATTAAAATTGACCTCAAATCACCTAGTTTAAATGTCAGAACATCAACTACACATTTCAAACACAACATATTAGTGAAAAATTATATCATAAACCGTCAAAAAATAACTCTCTTTCCCGCCAAATAGGAACTATTGTCGTACTCAACTTTGATTGATCGCGTCGATAGCGTGTCGCGAGACCTATTTAGTTGTGTGCTCCCTTATAGAGGGACAAACTTGTTCAAAATCATTCAAAATTGATATCAACTTTTTCAGCGTGAAATTCTGAACAAACTAGCCAAATAACATGACAATTGAACAATCCATTTTTGAGATATATGATCTGATCTTGGAGGCCGCATCTTCCGTAAAATCACTATTATTTTCCGTTTTTTGACTCTGGAAGCGGCACGCTTTGAATTGTTAGGCCTACACTCTTAAAATTAAAACTTTTTGACTCAAATTCAACTGATTTTGATTTTGATCAGTCTCTGATTATGTCGACCTAACCCACCTATAACACATCACTGAAATAACGCCTTGTTTTGTATAAAATAGAGCAACCACACGCCACCCCCCCCGAGTGTTCTTTAAACCGGACAATGTTGGCCTATGCCATAAATACACTGCCCAGTAGATATCAAAACGCATAGATTTGGGTGAAACCCGACTTTTATTTATTGCATTGTGTAATACACCTAAAATGGAACGAAGCACGCGGGAGATCGGGAACCTGGTCCTATAAGGGAGCACAACACCAAGACGCTCTCCATAGACTTTACTGTTAGGAAAGGCTTACTTAAATAGCTCTAGTTTCTATATTAGTGCGTTTGGTTCAATGAGATTTTTGATATGTTTTACTCACAAGGGTTATCTACAACATATCTGAATATGAAGTAGACATTACCGCGCACTTTTTTTGATATAAGCCGCCGCATAACAACGTAGTGATATGCCTACCTAAATTCGGTCTCCGGTCTGGATATTACCGCATGTGTAAATCGGTCCGTGAAATTAAAATTGACCTCAAATCACCTAGTTTAAATGTCAGAACATCAACTACACATTTCAAACACAACATATTAGTGAAAAATTATATCATAAACCGTCAAAAAATAACTCTCTTTCCCGCCAAATAGGAACTATTGTCGTACTCAACTTTGATTGATCGCGTCGATAGCGTGTCGCGAGACCTATTTAGTTGTGTGCTCCCTTATAGAGGGACAAACTTGTTCAAAATCATTCAAAATTGATATCAACTTTTTCAGCGTGAAATTCTGAACAAACTAGCCAAATAACATGACAATTGAACAATCCATTTTTGAGATATATGATCTGATCTTGGAGGCCGCATCTTCCGTAAAATCACTATTATTTTCCGTTTTTTGACTCTGGAAGCGGCACGCTTTGAATTGTTAGGCCTACACTCTTAAAATTAAAACTTTTTGACTCAAATTCAACTGATTTTGATTTTGATCAGTCTCTGATTATGTCGACCTAACCCACCTATAACACATCACTGAAATAACGCCTTGTTTTGTATAAAATAGAGCAACCACACGCCACCCCCCCCCGAGTGTTCTTTAAACCGGACAATGTTGGCCTATGCCATAAATACACTGCCCAGTAGATATCAAAACGCATAGATTTGGGTGAAACCCGACTTTTATTTATTGCATTGTGTAATACACCTAAAATGGAACGAAGCACGCGGGAGATCGGGAACCTGGTCCTTATAGAGGGACAAACTTGTTCAAAATCATTCAAAATTGATATCAACTTTTTCAGCGTGAAATTCTGAACAAACTAGCCAAATAACATGACAATTGAACAATCCATTTTTGAGATATATGATCTGATCTTGGAGGCCGCATCTTCCGTAAAATCACTATTATTTTCCGTTTTTTGACTCTGGAAGCGGCACGCTTTGAATTGTTAGGCCTACACTCTTAAAATTAAAACTTTTTGACTCAAATTCAACTGATTTTGATTTTGATCAGTCTCTGATTATGTCGACCTAACCAACCTATAACACATCACTGAAATAACGCCTTGTTTTGTATAAAATAGAGCAACCACACGCCACCCCCCCCCGAGTGTTCTTTAAACCGGACAATGTTGGCCTATGCCATAAATACACTGCCCAGTAGATATCAAAACGCATAGATTTGGGTGAAACCCGACTTTTATTTATTGCATTGTGTAATACACCTAAAATGGAACGAAGCACGCGGGAGATCGGGAACCTGGTCCTATAAGGGAGCACAACACCAAGACGCTCTCCATAGACTTTACTGTTAGGAAAGGCTTACTTAAATAGCTCTAGTTTCTATATTAGTGCGTTTGGTTCAATGAGATTTTTGATATGTTTTACTCACAAGGGTTATCTACAACATATCTGAATATGAAGTAGACATTACCGCGCACTTTTTTTGATATAAGCCGCCGCATAACAACGTAGTGATATGCCTACCTAAATTCGGTCTCCGGTCTGGATATTACCGCATGTGTAAATCGGTCCGTGAAATTAAAATTGACCTCAAATCACCTAGTTTAAATGTCAGAACATCAACTACACATTTCAAACACAACATATTAGTGAAAAATTATATCATAAACCGTCAAAAAATAACTCTCTTTCCCGCCAAATAGGAACTATTGTCGTACTCAACTTTGATTGATCGCGTCGATAGCGTGTCGCGAGACCTATTTAGTTGTGTGCTCCCTTATAGAGGGACAAACTTGTTCAAAATCATTCAAAATTGATATCAACTTTTTCAGCGTGAAATTCTGAACAAACTAGCCAAATAACATGACAATTGAACAATCCATTTTTGAGATATATGATCTGATCTTGGAGGCCGCATCTTCCGTAAAATCACTATTATTTTCCGTTTTTTGACTCTGGAAGCGGCACGCTTTGAATTGTTAGGCCTACACTCTTAAAATTAAAACTTTTTGACTCAAATTCAACTGATTTTGATTTTGATCAGTCTCTGATTATGTCGACCTAACCCACCTATAACACATCACTGAAATAACGCCTTGTTTTGTATAAAATAGAGCAACCACACGCCACCCCCCCCCGAGTGTTCTTTAAACCGGACAATGTTGGTCTATGCCATAAATACACTGCCCAGTAGATATCAAAACGCATAGATTTGGGTGAAACCCGACTTTTATTTATTGCATTGTGTAATACACCTAAAATGGAACGAAGCACGCGGGAGATCGGGAACCTGGTCCTATAAGGGAGCACAACACCAAGACGCTCTCCATAGACTTTACTGTTAGGAAAGGCTTACTTAAATAGCTCTAGTTTCTATATTAGTGCGTTTGGTTCAATGAGATTTTTGATATGTTTTACTCACAAGGGTTATCTACAACATATCTGAATATGAAGTAGACATTACCGCGCACTTTTTTTGATATAAGCCGCCGCATAACAACGTAGTGATATGCCTACCTAAATTCGGTCTCCGGTCTGGATATTACCGCATGTGTAAATCGGTCCGTGAAATTAAAATTGACCTCAAATCACCTAGTTTAAATGTCAGAACATCAACTACACATTTCAAACACAACATATTAGTGAAAAATTATATCATAAACCGTCAAAAAATAACTCACTTTCCCGCCAAATAGGAACTATTGTCGTACTCAACTTTGATTGATCGCGTCGATAGCGTGTCGCGAGACCTATTTAGTTGTGTGCTCCCTTATAGAGGGACAAACTTGTTCAAAATCATTCAAAATTGATATCAACTTTTTCAGCGTGAAATTCTGAACAAACTAGCCAAATAACATGACAATTGAACAATCCATTTTTGAGATATATGATCTGATCTTGGAGGCCGCATCTTCCGTAAAATCACTATTATTTTCCGTTTTTTGACTCTGGAAGCGGCACGCTTTGAATTGTTAGGCCTACACTCTTAAAATTAAAACTTTTTGACTCAAATTCAGTCTCTGATTATGTCGACCTAACCCACCTATAACACATCACTGAAATAACGCCTTGTTTTGTATAAAATAGAGCAACCACACGCCACCCCCCCCCCCCCGAGTGTTCTTTAAACCGGACAATGTTGGCCTATGCCATAAATACACTGCCCAGTAGATATCAAAACGCATAGATTTGGGTGAAACCCGACTTTTATTTATTGCATTGTGTAATACACCTAAAATGGAACGAAGCACGCGGGAGATCGGGAACCTGGTCCTATAAGGGAGCACAACACCAAGACGCTCTCCATAGACTTTACTGTTAGGAAAGGCTTACTTAAATAGCTCTAGTTTCTATATTAGTGCGTTTGGTTCAATGAGATTTTTGATATGTTTTACTCACAAGGGTTATCTACAACATATCTGAATATGAAGTAGACATTACCGCGCACTTTTTTTGATATAAGCCGCCGCATAACAACGTAGTGATATGCCTACCTAAATTCGGTCTCCGGTCTGGATATTACCGCATGTGTAAATCGGTCCGTGAAATTAAAATTGACCTCAAATCACCTAGTTTAAATGTCAGAACATCAACTACACATTTCGAACACAACATATTAGTGAAAAATTATATCATAAACCGTCAAAAAATAACTCTCTTTCCCGCCAAATAGGAACTATTGTCGTACTCAACTTTGATTGATCGCGTCGATAGCGTGTCGCGAGACCTATTTAGTTGTGTGCTCCCTTATAGAGGGACAAACTTGTTCAAAATCATTCAAAATTGATATAAACTTTTTCAGCGTGAAATTCTGAACAAACTAGCCAAATAACATGACAATTGAACAATCCATTTTTGAGATATATGATCTGATCTTGGAGGCCGCATCTTCCGTAAAATCACTATTATTTTCCGTTTTTTGACTCTGGAAGCGGCACGCTTTGAATTGTTAGGCCTACACTCTTAAAATTAAAACTTTTGGACTCAAATTCAACTGATTTTGATTTTGATCAGTCTCTGATTATGTCGACCTAACCCACCTATAACACATCACTGAAATAACGCCTTGTTTTGTATAAAATAGAGCAACCACACGCCACCCCCCCCCCGAGTGTTCTTTAAACCGGACAATGTTGGCCTATGCCATAAATACACTGCCCAGTAGATATCAAAACGCATAGATTTGGGTGAAACCCGACTTTTATTTATTGCATTGTGTAATACACCTAAAATGGAACGAAGCACGCGGGAGATCGGGAACCTGGTCCTATAAGGGAGCACAACACCAAGACGCTCTCCATAGACTTTACTGTTAGGAAAGGCTTACTTAAATAGCTCTAGTTTCTATATTAGTGCGTTTGGTTCAATGAGATTTTGATATGTTTTACTCACAAGGGTTATCTACAACATATCTGAATATGAAGTAGACATTACCGCGCACTTTTTTTTGGTATAAGCCGCCGCATAACAACGTAGTGATATGCCTACCTAAATTCGGTCTCCGGTCTGGATATTACCGCATGTGTAAATCGGTCCGTGAAATTAAAATTGACCTCAAATCACCTAGTTTAAATGTCAGAATATCAACTACACATTTCAAACACAACATATTAGTGAAAAATTATATCATAAACTGTCAAAAAATAACTCTCTTTCCCGCCAAATAGGAACTATTGTCGTACTCAACTTTGATTGATCGCGTCGATAGCGTGTCGCGAGACCTATTTAGTTGTGTGCTCCCTTATAGAGGGACAAACTTGTTCAAAATCATTCAAATTGATATCAACTTTTTCAGCGTGAAATTCTGAACAAACTAGCCAAATAACATGACAATTGAACAATCCATTTTTGAGATATATGATCTGATCTTGGAGGCCGCATCTTCCGTAAAATCACTATTATTTTCCGTTTTTTGACTCTGGAAGCGGCACGCTTTGAATTGTTAGGCCTACACTCTTAAAATTAAAACTTTTTGACTCAAATTCAACTGATTTTGATTTTGATCAGTCTCTGATTATGTCGACCTAACCAACCTATAACACATCACTGAAATAACGCCTTGTTTTGTATAAAATAGAGCAACCACACGCCACCCCCCCCCCCCCCCCGAGTGTTCTTTAAACCGGACAATGTTGGCCTATGCCATAAATACACTGCCCAGTAGATATCAAAACGCATAGATTTGGGTGAAACCCGACTTTTATTTATTGCATTGTGTAATACACCTAAAATGGAACGAAGCACGCGGGAGATCGGGAACCTGGTCCTATAAGGGAGCACAACACCAAGACGCTCTCCATAGACTTTACTGTTAGGAAAGGCTTACTTAAATAGCTCTAGTTTCTATATTAGTGCGTTTGGTTCAATGAGATTTTTGATATGTTTTACTCACAAGGGTTATCTACAACATATCTGAATATGAAGTAGACATTACCGCGCACTTTTTTTGATATAAGCCGCCGCATAACAACGTAGTGATATGCCTACCTAAATTCGGTCTCCGGTCTGGATATTACCGCATGTGTAAATCGGTCCGTGAAATTAAAATTGACCTCAAATCACCTAGTTTAAATGTCAGAACATCAACTACACATTTCAAACACAACATATTAGTGAAAAATTATATCATAAACCGTCAAAAAATAACTCTCTTTCCCGCCAAATAGGAACTATTGTCGTACTCAACTTTGATTGATCGCGTCGATAGCGTGTCGCGAGACCTATTTAGTTGTGTGCTCCCTTATAGAGGGACAAACTTGTTCAAAATCATTCAAAATTGATATCAACTTTTTCAGCGTGAAATTCTGAACAAACTAGCCAAATAACATGACAATTGAACAATCCATTTTTGAGATATATGATCTGATCTTGGAGGCCGCATCTTCCGTAAAATCACTATTATTTTCCGTTTTTTGACTCTGGAAGCGGCACGCTTTGAATTGTTAGGCCTACACTCTTAAAATTAAAACTTTTTGACTCAAATTCAACTGATTTTGATTTTGATCAGTCTCTGATTATGTCGACCTAACCCACCTATAACACATCACTGAAATAACGCCTTGTTTTGTATAAAATAGAGCAACCACACGCCACCCCCCCCCCCGAGTGTTCTTTAAACCGGACAATGTTGGTCTATGCCATAAATACACTGCCCAGTAGATATCAAAACGCATAGATTTGGGTGAAACCCGACTTTTATTTATTGCATTGTGTAATACACCTAAAATGGAACGAAGCACGCGGGAGATCGGGAACCTGGTCCTATAAGGGAGCACAACACCAAGACGCTCTCCATAGACTTTACTGTTAGGAAAGGCTTACTTAAATAGCTCTAGTTTCTATATTAGTGCGTTTGGTTCAATGAGATTTTTGATATGTTTTACTCACAAGGGTTATCTACAACATATCTGAATATGAAGTAGACATTACCGCGCACTTTTTTTGATATAAGCCGCCGCATAACAACGTAGTGATATGCCTACCTAAATTCGGTCTCCGGTCTGGATATTACCGCATGTGTAAATCGGTCCGTGAAATTAAAATTGACCTCAAATCACCTAGTTTAAATGTCAGAACATCAACTACACATTTCAAACACAACATATTAGTGAAAAATTATATCATAAACCGTCAAAAAATAACTCACTTTCCCGCCAAATAGGAACTATTGTCGTACTCAACTTTGATTGATCGCGTCGATAGCGTGTCGCGAGACCTATTTAGTTGTGTGCTCCCTTATAGAGGGACAAACTTGTTCAAAATCATTCAAAATTGATATCAACTTTTTCAGCGTGAAATTCTGAACAAACTAGCCAAATAACATGACAATTGAACAATCCATTTTTGAGATATATGATCTGATCTTGGAGGCCGCATCTTCCGTAAAATCACTATTATTTTCCGTTTTTTGACTCTGGAAGCGGCACGCTTTGAATTGTTAGGCCTACACTCTTAAAATTAAAACTTTTTGACTCAAATTCAGTCTCTGATTATGTCGACCTAACCCACCTATAACACATCACTGAAATAACGCCTTGTTTTGTATAAAATAGAGCAACCACACGCCACCCCCCCCCCCCCCGAGTGTTCTTTAAACCGGACAATGTTGGCCTATGCCATAAATACACTGCCCAGTAGATATCAAAACGCATAGATTTGGGTGAAACCCGACTTTTATTTATTGCATTGTGTAATACACCTAAAATGGAACGAAGCACGCGGGAGATCGGGAACCTGGTCCTATAAGGGAGCACAACACCAAGACGCTCTCCATAGACGTTACTGTTAGGAAAGGCTTACTTAAATAGCTCTAGTTTCTATATTAGTGCGTTTGGTTCAATGAGATTTTTGATATGTTTTACTCACAAGGGTTATCTACAACATATCTGAATATGAAGTAGACATTACCGCGCACTTTTTTTGATATAAGCCGCCGCATAACAACGTAGTGATATGCCTACCTAAATTCGGTCTCCGGTCTGGATATTACCGCATGTGTAAATCGGTCCGTGAAATTAAAATTGACCTCAAATCACCTAGTTTAAATGTCAGAACATCAACTACACATTTCGAACACAACATATTAGTGAAAAATTATATCATAAACCGTCAAAAAATAACTCTCTTTCCCGCCAAATAGGAACTATTGTCGTACTCAACTTTGATTGATCGCGTCGATAGCGTGTCGCGAGACCTATTTAGTTGTGTGCTCCCTTATAGAGGGACAAACTTGTTCAAAATCATTCAAAATTGATATCAACTTTTTCAGCGTGAAATTCTGAACAAACTAGCCAAATAACATGACAATTGAACAATCCATTTTTGAGATATATGATCTGATCTTGGAGGCCGCATCTTCCGTAAAATCACTATTATTTTCCGTTTTTTGACTCTGGAAGCGGCACGCTTTGAATTGTTAGGCCTACACTCTTAAAATTAAAACTTTTGGACTCAAATTCAACTGATTTTGATTTTGATCAGTCTCTGATTATGTCGACCTAACCCACCTATAACACATCACTGAAATAACGCCTTGTTTTGTATAAAATAGAGCAACCACACGCCACCCCCCCCGAGTGTTCTTTAAACCGGACAATGTTGGCCTATGCCATAAATACACTGCCCAGTAGATATCAAAACGCATAGATTTGGGTGAAACCCGACTTTTATTTATTGCATTGTGTAATACACCTAAAATGGAACGAAGCACGCGGGAGATCGGGAACCTGGTCCTATAAGGGAGCACAACACCAAGACGCTCTCCATAGACTTTACTGTTAGGAAAGGCTTACTTAAATAGCTCTAGTTTCTATATTAGTGCGTTTGGTTCAATGAGATTTTGATATGTTTTACTCACAAGGGTTATCTACAACATATCTGAATATGAAGTAGACATTACCGCGCACTTTTTTTTGGTATAAGCCGCCGCATAACAACGTAGTGATATGCCTACCTAAATTCGGTCTCCGGTCTGGATATTACCGCATGTGTAAATCGGTCCGTGAAATTAAAATTGACCTCAAATCACCTAGTTTAAATGTCAGAATATCAACTACACATTTCAAACACAACATATTAGTGAAAAATTATATCATAAACTGTCAAAAAATAACTCTCTTTCCCGCCAAATAGGAACTATTGTCGTACTCAACTTTGATTGATCGCGTCGATAGCGTGTCGCGAGACCTATTTAGTTGTGTGCTCCCTTATAGAGGGACAAACTTGTTCAAAATCATTCAAATTGTTATCAACTTTTTCAGCGTGAAATTCTGAACAAACTAGCCAAATAACATGACAATTGAACAATCCATTTTTGAGATATATGATCTGATCTTGGAGGCCGCATCTTCCGTAAAATCACTATTATTTTCCGTTTTTTGACTCTGGAAGCGGCACGCTTTGAATTGTTAGGCCTACACTCTTAAAATTAAAACTTTTTGACTCAAATTCAACTGATTTTGATTTTGATCAGTCTCTGATTATGTCGACCTAACCCACCTATAACACATCACTGAAATAACGCCTTGTTTTGTATAAAATAGAGCAACCACACGCCACCCCCCACCCCCCCCCCCCGAGTGTTCTTTAAACCGGACAATGTTGGCCTATGCCATAAATACACTGCCCAGTAGATATCAAAACGCATAGATTTGGGTGAAACCCGACTTTTATTTATTGCATTGTGTAATACACCTAAAATGGAACGAAGCACGCGGGAGATCGGGAACCTGGTCCTATAAGGGAGCACAACACCAAGACGCTCTCCATAGACTTTACTGTTAGGAAAGGCTTACTTAAATAGCTCTAGTTTCTATATTAGTGCGTTTGGTTCAATGAGATTTTGATATGTTTTACTCACAAGGGTTATCTACAACATATCTGAATATGAAGTAGACATTACCGCGCACTTTTTTTGATATAAGCCGCCGCATAACAACGTAGTGATATGCCTACCTAAATTCGGTCTCCGGTCTGGATATTACCGCATGTGTAAATCGGTCCGTGAAATTAAAATTGACCTCAAATCACCTAGTTTAAATGTCAGAACATCAACTACACATTTCAAACACAACATATTAGTGAAAAATTATATCATAAACTGTCAAAAAATAACTCTCTTTCCCGCCAAATAGGAACTATTGTCGTACTCAACTTTGATTGATCGCGTCGATAGCGTGTCGCGAGACCTATTTAGTTGAGTGCTCACTTATAGAGGGACAAACTTGTTCAAAATCATTCAAAATTGATATCAACTTTTTCAGCGTGAAATTCTGAACAAACTAGCCAAATAACATGACAATTGAACAATCCATTTTTGAGATATATGATCTGATCTTGGAGGCCGCATCTTCCGTAAAATCACTATTATTTTCCGTTTTTTGACTCTGGAAGCGGCACGCTTTGAATTGTTAGGCCTACACTCTTAAAATTAAAACTTTTTGACTCAAATTCAACTGATTTTGATTTTGATCAGTCTCTGATTATGTCGACCTAACCAACCTATAACACATCACTGAAATAACGCCTTGTTTTGTATAAAATAGAGCAACCACACGCCACCCCCCCCGAGTGTTCTTTAAACCGGACAATGTTGGCCTATGCCATAAATACACTGCCCAGTAGATATCAAAACGCATAGATTTGGGTGAAACCCGACTTTTATTTATTGCATTGTGTAATACACCTAAAATGGAACGAAGCACGCGGAAGATCGGGAACCTGGTCCTATAAGGGAGCACAACACCAAGACGCTCTCCATAGACTTTACTGTTAGGAAAGGCTTACTTAAATAGCTCTAGTTTCTATATTAGTGCGTTTGGTTCAATAATATTTTTGATATGTTTTACTCACAAGGGTTATCTACAACATATCTGAATATGAAGTAGACATTACCGCGCACTTTTTTTGATATAAGCCGCCGCATAACAACGTAGTGATATGCCTACCTAAATTCGGTCTCCGGTCTGGATATTACCGCATGTGTAAATCGGTCCGTGAAATTAAAATTGACCTCAAATCACCTAGTTTAAATGTCAGAACATCAACTACACATTTCAAACACAACATATTAGTGAAAAATTATATCATAAACCGTCAAAAAATAACTCTCTTTCCCGCCAAATAGGAACTATTGTCGTACTCAACTTTGATTGATCGCGTCGATAGCGTGTCGCGAGACCTATTTAGTTGTGTGCTCCCTTATAGAGGGACAAACTTGTTCAAAATCATTCAAAATTGATATCAACTTTTTCAGCGTGAAATTCTGAACAAACTAGCCAAATAACATGACAATTGAACAATCCATTTTTGAGATATATGATCTGATCTTGGAGGCCGCATCTACCGTAAAATCACTATTATTTTCCGTTTTTTGACTCTGGAAGCGGCACGCTTTGAATTGTTAGGCCTACACTCTTAAAATTAAAACTTTTTGACTCAAATTCAACTGATTTTGATTTTGATCAGTCTCTGATTATGTCGACCTAACCCACCTATAACACATCACTGAAATAACGCCTTGTTTTGTATAAAATAGAGCAACCACACGCCACCCCCCCCCCCGAGTGTTCTTTAAACCGGACAATGTTGGCCTATGCCATAAATACACTGCCCAGTAGATATCAAAACGCATAGATTTGGGTGAAACCCGACTTTTATTTATTGCATTGTGTAATACACCTAAAATGGAACGAAGCACGCGGGAGATCGGGAACCTGGTCCTATAAGGGAGCACAACACCAAGACGCTCTCCATAGACTTTACTGTTAGGAAAGGCTTACTTAAATAGCTCTAGTTTCTATATTAGTGCGTTTGGTTCAATGAGATTTTTGATATGTTTTACTCACAAGGGTTATCTACAACATATCTGAATATGAAGTAGACATTACCGCGCACCTTTTTGATATAAGCCGCCGCATAACAACGTAGTGATATGCCTACCTAAATTCGGTCTCCGGTCTGGATATTACCGCATGTGTAAATCGGTCCGTGAAATTAAAATTGACCTCAAATCACCTAGTTTAAATGTCAGAACATCAACTACACATTTCAAACACAACATATTAGTGAAAAATTATATCATAAACCGTCAAAAAATAACTCTCTTTCCCGCCAAATAGGAACTATTGTCGTACTCAACTTTGATTGATCGCGTCGATAGCGTGTCGCGAGACCTATTTAGTTGTGTGCTCCCTTATAGAGGGACAAACTTGTTCAAAATCATTCAAAATTGATATCAACTTTTTCAGCGTGAAATTCTGAACAAACTAGCCAAATAACATGACAATTGAACAATCCATTTTTGAGATATATGATCTGATCTTGGAGGCCGCATCTTCCGTAAAATCACTATTATTTTCCGTTTTTTGACTCTGGAAGCGGCACGCTTTGAATTGTTAGGCCTACACTCTTAAAATTAAAACTTTTTGACTCAAATTCAACTGATTTTGATTTTGATCAGTCTCTGATTATGTCGACCTAACCCACCTATAACACATCACTGAAATAACGCCTTGTTTTGTATAAAATAGAGCAACCACACGCCACCCCCCCCGAGTGTTCTTTAAACCGGACAATGTTGGTCTATGCCATAAATACACTGCCCAGTAGATATCAAAACGCATAGATTTGGGTGAAACCCGACTTTTATTTATTGCATTGTGTAATACACCTAAAATGGAACGAAGCACGCGGGAGATCGGGAACCTGGTCCTATAAGGGAGCACAACACCAAGACGCTCTCCATAGACTTTACTGTTAGGAAAGGCTTACTTAAATAGCTCTAGTTTCTATATTAGTGCGTTTGGTTCAATGAGATTTTTGATATGTTTTACTCACAAGGGTTATCTACAACATATCTGAATATGAAGTAGACATTACCGCGCACTTTTTTTGATATAAGCCGCCGCATAACAACGTAGTGATATACCTACCTAAATTCGGTCTCCGGTCTGGATATTACCGCATGTGTAAATCGGTCCGTGAAATTAAAATTGACCTCAAATCACCTAGTTTAAATGTCAGAACATCAACTACACATTTCAAACACAACATATTAGTGAAAAATTATATCATAAACCGTCAAAAAATAACTCTCTTTCCCGCCAAATAGGAACTATTGTCGTACTCAACTTTGATTGATCGCGTCGATAGCGTGTCGCGAGACCTATTTAGTTGTGTGCTCCCTTATAGAGGGACAAACTTGTTCAAAATCATTCAAAATTGATATCAACTTTTTCAGCGTGAAATTCTGAACAAACTAGCCAAATAACATGACAATTGAACAATCCATTTTTGAGATATATGATCTGATCTTGGAGGCCGCATCTTCCGTAAAATCACTATTATTTTCCGTTTTTTGACTCTGGAAGCGGCACGCTTTGAATTGTTAGGCCTACACTCTTAAAATTAAAACTTTTTGACTCAAATTCAGTCTCTGATTATGTCGACCTAACCCACCTATAACACATCACTGAAATAACGCCTTGTTTTGTATAAAATAGAGCAACCACACGCCACCCCCCCCCCCCCCCGAGTGTTCTTTAAACCGGACAATGTTGGCCTATGCCATAAATACACTGCCCAGTAGATATCAAAACGCATAGATTTGGGTGAAACCCGACTTTTATTTATTGCATTGTGTAATACACCTAAAATGGAACGAAGCACGCGGGAGATCGGGAACCTGGTCCTATAAGGGAGCACAACACCAAGACGCTCTCCATAGACTTTACTGTTAGGAAAGGCTTACTTAAATAGCTCTAGTTTCTATATTAGTGCGTTTGGTTCAATGAGATTTTTGATATGTTTTACTCACAAGGGTTATCTACAACATATCTGAATATGAAGTAGACATTACCGCGCACTTTTTTTGATATAAGCCGCCGCATAACAACGTAGTGATATGCCTACCTAAATTCGGTCTCCGGTCTGGATATTACCGCATGTGTAAATCGGTCCGTGAAATTAAAATTGACCTCAAATCACCTAGTTTAAATGTCAGAACATCAACTACACATTTCGAACACAACATATTAGTGAAAAATTATATCATAAACCGTCAAAAAATAACTCTCTTTCCCGCCAAATAGGAACTATTGTCGTACTCAACTTTGATTGATCGCGTCGATAGCGTGTCGCGAGACCTATTTAGTTGTGTGCTCCCTTATAGAGGGACAAACTTGTTCAAAATCATTCAAAATTGATATCAACTTTTTCAGCGTGAAATTCTGAACAAACTAGCCAAATAACATGACAATTGAACAATCCATTTTTGAGATATATGATCTGATCTTGGAGGCCACATCTTCCGTAAAATCACTATTATTTTCCGTTTTTTGACTCTGGAAGCGGCACGCTTTGAATTGTTAGGCCTACACTCTTAAAATTAAAACTTTTGGCCTCAAATTCAACTGATTTTGATTTTGATCAGTCTCTGATTATGTCGACCTAACCCACCTATAACACATCACTGAAATAACGCCTTGTTTTGTATAAAATAGAGCAACCACACGCCACCCCCCCCCGAGTGTTCTTTAAACCGGACAATGTTGGCCTATGCCATAAATACACTGCCCAGTAGATATCAAAACGCATAGATTTGGGTGAAACCCGACTTTTATTTATTGCATTGTGTAATACACCTAAAATGGAACGAAGCACGCGGGAGATCGGGAACCTGGTCCTATAAGGGAGCACAACACCAAGACGCTCTCCATAGACTTTACTGTTAGGAAAGGCTTACTTAAATAGCTCTAGTTTCTATATTAGTGCGTTTGGTTCAATGAGATTTTTGATATGTTTTACTCACAAGGGTTATCTACAACATATCTGAATATGAAGTAGACATTACCGCGCACTTTTTTTGATATAAGCCGCCGCATAACAACGTAGTGATATGCCTACCTAAATTCGGTCTCCGGTCTGGATATTACCGCATGTGTAAATCGGTCCGTGAAATTAAAATTGACCTCAAATCACCTAGTTTAAATGTCAGAACATCAACTACACATTTCGAACACAACATATTAGTGAAAAATTATATCATAAACCGTCAAAAAATAACTCTCTTTCCCGCCAAATAGGAACTATTGTCGTACTCAACTTTGATTGATCGCGTCGATAGCGTGTCGCGAGACCTATTTAGTTGTGTGCTCCCTTATAGAGGGACAAACTTGTTCAAAATCATTCAAAATTGATATCAACTTTTTCAGCGTGAAATTCTGAACAAACTAGCCAAATAACATGACAATTGAACAATCCATTTTTGAGATATATGATCTGATCTTGGAGGCCGCATCTTCCGTAAAATCACTATTATTTTCCGTTTTTTGACTCTGGAAGCGGCACGCTTTGAATTGTTAGGCCTACACTCTTAAAATTAAAACTTTTGGCCTCAAATTCAACTGATTTTGATTTTGATCAGTCTCTGATTATGTCGACCTAACCCACCTATAACACATCACTGAAATAACGCCTTGTTTTGTATAAAATAGAGCAACCACACGCCACCCCCCCCCCCCCGAGTGTTCTTTAAACCGGACAATGTTGGCCTATGCCATAAATACACTGCCCAGTAGATATCAAAACGCATAGATTTGGGTGAAACCCGACTTTTATTTATTGCATTGTGTAATACACCTAAAATGGAACGAAGCACGCGGGAGATCGGGAACCTGGTCCTATAAGGGAGCACAACACCAAGACGCTCTCCATAGACTTTACTGTTAGGAAAGGCTTACTTAAATAGCTCTAGTTTCTATATTAGTGCGTTTGGTTCAATGAGATTTTGATATGTTTTACTCACAAGGGTTATCTACAACATATCTGAATATGAAGTAGACATTACCGCGCACTTTTTTTTGGTATAAGCCGCCGCATAACAACGTAGTGATATGCCTACCTAAATTCGGTCTCCGGTCTGGATATTACCGCATGTGTAAATCGGTCCGTGAAATTAAAATTGACCTCAAATCACCTAGTTTAAATGTCAGAATATCAACTACACATTTCAAACACAACATATTAGTGAAAAATTATATCATAAACTGTCAAAAAATAACTCTCTTTCCCGCCAAATAGGAACTATTGTCGTACTCAACTTTGATTGATCGCGTCGATAGCGTGTCGCGAGACCTATTTAGTTGTGTGCTCCCTTATAGAGGGACAAACTTGTTCAAAATCATTCAAAATTGATATCAACTTTTTCAGCGTGAAATTCTGAACAAACTAGCCAAATAACATGACAATTGAACAATCCATTTTTGAGATATATGATCTGATCTTGGAGGCCGCATCTTCCGTAAAATCACTATTATTTTCCGTTTTTTGACTCTGGAAGCGGCACGCTTTGAATTGTTAGGCCTACACTCTTAAAATTAAAACTTTTTGACTCAAATTCAACTGATTTTGATTTTGATCAGTCTCTGATTATGTCGACCTAACCCACCTATAACACATCACTGAAATAACGCCTTGTTTTGTATAAAATAGAGCAACCACACGCCACCCCCCCGAGTGTTCTTTAAACCGGACAATGTTGGCCTATGCCATAAATACACTGCCCAGTAGATATCAAAACGCATAGATTTGGGTGAAACCCGACTTTTATTTATTGCATTGTGTAATACACCTAAAATGGAACGAAGCACGCGGGAGATCGGGAACCTGGTCCTATAAGAGGGACAAACTTGTTCAAAATCATTCAAAATTGATATCAACTTTTTCAGCGTGAAATTCTGAACAAACTAGCCAAATAACATGACAATTGAACAATCCATTTTTGAGATATATGATCTGATCTTGGAGGCCGCATCTTCCGTAAAATCACTATTATTTTCCGTTTTTTGACTCTGGAAGCGGCACGCTTTGAATTGTTAGGCCTACACTCTTAAAATTAAAACTTTTTGACTCAAATTCAACTGATTTTGATTTTGATCAGTCTCTGATTATGTCGACCTAACCCACCTATAACACATCACTGAAATAACGCCTTGTTTTGTATAAAATAGAGCAACCACACGCCACCCCCCCCCCCCCCGAGTGTTCTTTAAACCGGACAATGTTGGCCTATGCCATAAATACACTGCCCAGTAGATATCAAAACGCATAGATTTGGGTGAAACCCGACTTTTATTTATTGCATTGTGTAATACACCTAAAATGGAACGAAGCACGCGGGAGATCGGGAACCTGGTCCTATAAGGGAGCACAACACCAAGACGCTCTCCATAGACTTTACTGTTAGGAAAGGCTTACTTAAATAGCTCTAGTTTCTATATTAGTGCGTTTGGTTCAATGAGATTTTGATATGTTTTACTCACAAGGGTTATCTACAACATATCTGAATATGAAGTAGACATTACCGCGCACTTTTTTTGATATAAGCCGCCGCATAACAACGTAGTGATATGCCTACCTAAATTCGGTCTCCGGTCTGGATATTACCGCATGTGTAAATCGGTCCGTGAAATTAAAATTGACCTCAAATCACCTAGTTTAAATGTCAGAACATCAACTACACATTTCAAACACAACATATTAGTGAAAAATTATATCATAAACCGTCAAAAAATAACTCTCTTTCCCGCCAAATAGGAACTATTGTCGTACTCAACTTTGATTGATCGCGTCGATAGCGTGTCGCGAGACCTATTTAGTTGTGTGCTCCCTTATAGAGGGACAAACTTGTTCAAAATCATTCAAAATTGATATCAACTTTTTCAGCGTGAAATTCTGAACAAACTAGCCAAATAACATGACAATTGAACAATCCATTTTTGAGATATATGATCTGATCTTGGAGGCCGCATCTTCCGTAAAATCACTATTATTTTCCGTTTTTTGACTCTGGAAGCGGCACGCTTTGAATTGTTAGGCCTACACTCTTAAAATTAAAACTTTTTGACTCAAATTCAACTGATTTTGATTTTGATCAGTCTCTGATTATGTCGACCTAACCCACCTATAACACATCACTGAAATAACGCCTTGTTTTGTATAAAATAGAGCAACCACACGCCACCCCCCCGAGTGTTCTTTAAACCGGACAATGTTGGCCTATGCCATAAATACACTGCCCAGTAGATATCAAAACGCATAGATTTGGGTGAAACCCGACTTTTATTTATTGCATTGTGTAATACACCTAAAATGGAACGAAGCACGCGGGAGATCGGGAACCTGGTCCTATAAGGGAGCACAACACCAAGACGCTCTCCATAGACTTTACTGTTAGGAAAGGCTTACTTAAATAGCTCTAGTTTCTATATTAGTGCGTTTGGTTCAATGAGATTTTTGATATGTTTTACTCACAAGGGTTATCTACAACATATCTGAATATGAAGTAGACATTACCGCGCACTTTTTTTGATATAAGCCGCCGCATAACAACGTAGTGATATGCCTACCTAAATTCGGTCTCCGGTCTGGATATTACCGCATGTGTAAATCGGTCCGTGTAATTAAAATTGACCTCAAATCACCTAGTTTAAATGTCAGAACATCAACTACACATTTCGAACACAACATATTAGTGAAAAATTATATCATAAACCGTCAAAAAATAACTCTCTTTCCCGCCAAATAGGAACTATTGTCGTACTCAACTTTGATTGATCGCGTCGATAGCGTGTCGCGAGACCTATTTAGTTGTGTGCTCCCTTATAGAGGGACAAACTTGTTCAAAATCATTCAAAATTGATATCAACTTTTTCAGCGTGAAATTCTGAACAAACTAGCCAAATAACATGACAATTGAACAATCCATTTTTGAGATATATGATCTGATCTTGGAGGCCGCATCTTCCGTAAAATCACTATTATTTTCCGTTTTTTGACTCTGGAAGCGGCACGCTTTGAATTGTTAGGCCTACACTCTTAAAATTAAAACTTTTGGCCTCAAATTCAACTGATTTTGATTTTGATCAGTCTCTGATTATGTCGACCTAACCCACCTATAACACATCACTGAAATAACGCCTTGTTTTGTATAAAATAGAGCAACCACACGCCACCCCCCCCCCCCCCGAGTGTTCTTTAAACCGGACAATGTTGGCCTATGCCATAAATACACTGCCCAGTAGATATCAAAACGCATAGATTTGGGTGAAACCCGACTTTTATTTATTGCATTGTGTAATACACCTAAAATGGAACGAAGCACGCGGGAGATCGGGAACCTGGTCCTATAAGGGAGCACAACACCAAGACGCTCTCCATAGACTTTACTGTTAGGAAAGGCTTACTTAAATAGCTCTAGTTTCTATATTAGTGCGTTTGGTTCAATGAGATTTTGATATGTTTTACTCACAAGGGTTATCTACAACATATCTGAATATGAAGTAGACATTACCGCGCACTTTTTTTTGGTATAAGCCGCCGCATAACAACGTAGTGATATGCCTACCTAAATTCGGTCTCCGGTCTGGATATTACCGCATGTGTAAATCGGTCCGTGAAATTAAAATTGACCTCAAATCACCTAGTTTAAATGTCAGAATATCAACTACACATTTCAAACACAACATATTAGTGAAAAATTATATCATAAACTGTCAAAAAATAACTCTCTTTCCCGCCAAATAGGAACTATTGTCGTACTCAACTTTGATTGATCGCGTCGATAGCGTGTCGCGAGACCTATTTAGTTGTGTGCTCCCTTATAGAGGGACAAACTTGTTCAAAATCATTCAAAATTGATATCAACTTTTTCAGCGTGAAATTCTGAACAAACTAGCCAAATAACATGACAATTGAACAATCCATTTTTGAGATATATGATCTGATCTTGGAGGCCGCATCTTCCGTAAAATCACTATTATTTTCCGTTTTTTGACTCTGGAAGCGGCACGCTTTGAATTGTTAGGCCTACACTCTTAAAATTAAAACTTTTTGACTCAAATTCAACTGATTTTGATTTTGATCAGTCTCTGATTATGTCGACCTAACCCACCTATAACACATCACTGAAATAACGCCTTGTTTTGTATAAAATAGAGCAACCACACGCCACCCCCCCGAGTGTTCTTTAAACCGGACAATGTTGGCCTATGCCATAAATACACTGCCCAGTAGATATCAAAACGCATAGATTTGGGTGAAACCCGACTTTTATTTATTGCATTGTGTAATACACCTAAAATGGAACGAAGCACGCGGGAGATCGGGAACCTGGTCCTATAAGAGGGACAAACTTGTTCAAAATCATTCAAAATTGATATCAACTTTTTCAGCGTGAAATTCTGAACAAACTAGCCAAATAACATGACAATTGAACAATCCATTTTTGAGATATATGATCTGATCTTGGAGGCCGCATCTTCCGTAAAATCACTATTATTTTCCGTTTTTTGACTCTGGAAGCGGCACGCTTTGAATTGTTAGGCCTACACTCTTAAAATTAAAACTTTTTGACTCAAATTCAACTGATTTTGATTTTGATCAGTCTCTGATTATGTCGACCTAACCCACCTATAACACATCACTGAAATAACGCCTTGTTTTGTATAAAATAGAGCAACCACACGCCACCCCCCCCCCCGAGTGTTCTTTAAACCGGACAATGTTGGCCTATGCCATAAATACACTGCCCAGTAGATATCAAAACGCATAGATTTGGGTGAAACCCGACTTTTATTTATTGCATTGTGTAATACACCTAAAATGGAACGAAGCACGCGGGAGATCGGGAACCTGGTCCTATAAGGGAGCACAACACCAAGACGCTCTCCATAGACTTTACTGTTAGGAAAGGCTTACTTAAATAGCTCTAGTTTCTATATTAGTGCGTTTGGTTCAATGAGATTTTGATATGTTTTACTCACAAGGGTTATCTACAACATATCTGAATATGAAGTAGACATTACCGCGCACTTTTTTTGATATAAGCCGCCGCATAACAACGTAGTGATATGCCTACCTAAATTCGGTCTCCGGTCTGGATATTACCGCATGTGTAAATCGGTCCGTGAAATTAAAATTGACCTCAAATCACCTAGTTTAAATGTCAGAACATCAACTACACATTTCAAACACAACATATTAGTGAAAAATTATATCATAAACCGTCAAAAAATAACTCTCTTTCCCGCCAAATAGGAACTATTGTCGTACTCAACTTTGATTGATCGCGTCGATAGCGTGTCGCGAGGCCTATTTAGTTGTGTGCTCCCTTATAGAGGGACAAACTTGTTCAAAATCATTCAAAATTGATATCAACTTTTTCAGCGTGAAATTCTGAACAAACTAGCCAAATAACATGACAATTGAACAATCCATTTTTGAGATATATGATCTGATCTTGGAGGCCGCATCTTCCGTAAAATCACTATTATTTTCCGTTTTTTGACTCTGGAAGCGGCACGCTTTGAATTGTTAGGCCTACACTCTTAAAATTAAAACTTTTTGACTCAAATTCAACTGATTTTGATTTTGATCAGTCTCTGATTATGTCGACCTAACCCACCTATAACACATCACTGAAATAACGCCTTGTTTTGTATAAAATAGAGCAACCACACGCCACCCCCCCCCCCCGAGTGTTCTTTAAACCGGACAATGTTGGCCTATGCCATAAATACACTGCCCAGTAGATATCAAAACGCATAGATTTGGGTGAAACCCGACTTTTATTTATTGCATTGTGTAATACACCTAAAATGGAACGAAGCACGCGGGAGATCGGGAACCTGGTCCTATAAGGGAGCACAACACCAAGACGCTCTCCATAGACTTTACTGTTAGGAAAGGCTTACTTAAATAGCTCTAGTTTCTATATTAGTGCGTTTGGTTCAATGAGATTTTGATATGTTTTACTCACAAGGGTTATCTACAACATATCTGAATATGAAGTAGACATTACCGCGCACTTTTTTTGGTATAAGCCGCCGCATAACAACGTAGTGATATGCCTACCTAAATTCGGTCTCCGGTCTGGATATTACCGCATGTGTAAATCGGTCCGTGAAATTAAAATTGACCTCAAATCACCTAGTTTAAATGTCAGAACATCAACTACACATTTCAAACACAACATATTAGTGAAAAATTATATCATAAACCGTCAAAAAATAACTCTCTTTCCCGCCAAATAGGAACTATTGTCGTACTCAACTTTGATTGATCGCGTCGATAGCGTGTCGCGAGACCTATTTAGTTGTGTGCTCCCTTATAGAGGGACAAACTTGTTCAAAATCATTCAAAATTGATATCAACTTTTTCAGCGTGAAATTCTGAACAAACTAGCCAAATAACATGACAATTGAACAATCCATTTTTGAGATATATGATCTGATCTTGGAGGCCGCATCTTCCGTAAAATCACTATTATTTTCCGTTTTTTGACTCTAGAAGCGGCACGCTTTGAATTGTTAGGCCTACACTCTTAAAATTAAAACTTTTTGACTCAAATTCAACTGATTTTGATTTTGATCAGTCTCTGATTATGTCGACCTAACCCACCTATAACACATCACTGAAATAACGCCTTGTTTTGTATAAAATAGAGCAACCACACGCCACCCCCCCCGAGTGTTCTTTAAACCGGACAATGTTGGCCTATGCCATAAATACACTGCCCAGTAGATATCAAAACGCATAGATTTGGGTGAAACCCGACTTTTATTTATTGCATTGTGTAATACACCTAAAATGGAACGAAGCACGCGGGAGATCGGGAACCTGGTCCTATAAGGGAGCACAACACCAAGACGCTCTCCATAGACTTTACTGTTAGGAAAGGCTTACTTAAATAGCTCTAGTTTCTATATTAGTGCGTTTGGTTCAATGAGATTTTGATATGTTTTACTCACAAGGGTTATCTACAACATATCTGAATATGAAGTAGACATTACCGCGCACTTTTTTTGATATAAGCCGCCGCATAACAACGTAGTGATATGCCTACCTAAATTCGGTCTCCGGTCTGGATATTACCGCATGTGTAAATCGGTCCGTGAAATTAAAATTGACCTCAAATCACCTAGTTTAAATGTCAGAACATCAACTACACATTTCAAACACAACATATTAGTGAAAAATTATATCATAAACTGTCAAAAAATAACTCTCTTTCCCGCCAAATAGGAACTATTGTCGTACTCAACTTTGATTGATCGCGTCGATAGCGTGTCGCGAGACCTATTTAGTTGTGTGCTCCCTTATAGAGGGACAAACTTGTTCAAAATCATTCAAAATTGATATCAACTTTTTCAGCGTGAAATTCTGAACAAACTAGCCAAATAACATGACAATTGAACAATCCATTTTTGAGATATATGATCTGATCTTGGAGGCCGCATCTTCCGTAAAATCACTATTATTTTCCGTTTTTTGACTCTGGAAGTGGCACGCTTTGAATTGTTAGGCCTACACTCTTAAAATTAAAACTTTTTGACTCAAATTCAACTGATTTTGATTTTGATCAGTCTCTGATTATGTCGACCTAACCCACCTATAACACATCACTGAAATAACGCCTTGTTTTGTATAAAATAGAGCAACCACACGCCACCCCCCCCGAGTGTTCTTTAAACCGGACAATGTTGGCCTATGCCATAAATACACTGCCCAGTAGATATCAAAACGCATAGATTTGGGTGAAACCCGACTTTTATTTATTGCATTGTGTAATACACCTAAAATGGAACGAAGCACGCGGGAGATCGGGAACCTGGTCCTATAAGGGAGCACAACACCAAGACGCTCTCCATAGACTTTACTGTTAGGAAAGGCTTACTTAAATAGCTCTAGTTTCTATATTAGTGCGTTTGGTTCAATGAGATTTTGATATGTTTTACTCACAAGGGTTATCTACAACATATCTGAATATGAAGTAGACATTACCGCGCAATTTTTTGATATAAGCCGCCGCATAACAACGTAGTGATATGCCTACCTAAATTCGGTCTCCGGTCTGGATATTACCGCATGTGTAAATCGGTCCGTGAAATTAAAATTGACCTCAAATCACCTAGTTTAAATGTCAGAACATCAACTACACATTTCAAACACAACATATTAGTGAAAAATTATATCATAAACCGTCAAAAAATAACTCTCTTTCCCGCCAAATAGGAACTATTGTCGTACTCAACTTTGATTGATCGCGTCGATAGCGTGTCGCGAGACCTATTTAGTTGTGTGCTCCCTTATAGAGGGACAAACTTGTTCAAAATCATTCAAAATTGATATCAACTTTTTCAGCGTGAAATTCTGAACAAACTAGCCAAATAACATGACAATTGAACAATCCATTTTTGAGATATATGATCTGATCTTGGAGGCCGCATCTTCCGTAAAATCACTATTATTTTCCGTTTTTTGACTCTAGAAGCGGCACGCTTTGAATTGTTAGGCCTACACTCTTAAAATTAAAACTTTTTGACTCAAATTCAACTGATTTTGATTTTGATCAGTCTCTGATTATGTCGACCTAACCCACCTATAACACATCACTGAAATAACGCCTTGTTTTGTATAAAATAGAGCAACCACACGCCACCCCCCCCCGAGTGTTCTTTAAACCGGACAATGTTGGCCTATGCCATAAATACACTGCCCAGTAGATATCAAAACGCATAGATTTGGGTGAAACCCGACTTTTATTTATTGCATTGTGTAATACACCTAAAATGGAACGAAGCACGCGGGAGATCGGGAACCTGGTCCTATAAGGGAGCACAACACCAAGACGCTCTCCATAGACTTTACTGTTAGGAAAGGCTTACTTAAATAGCTCTAGTTTCTATATTAGTGCGTTTGGTTCAATGAGATTTTGATATGTTTTACTCACAAGGGTTATCTACAACATATCTGAATATGAAGTAGACATTACCGCGCACTTTTTTTGATATAAGCCGCCGCATAACAACGTAGTGATATGCCTACCTAAATTCGGTCTCCGGTCTGGATATTAGTTTATTACCGCATGTGTAAATCGGTCCGTGAAATTAAAATTGACCTCAAATCACCTAGTTTAAATGTCAGAACATCAACTACACATTTCAAACACAACATATTAGTGAAAAATTATATCATAAACTGTCAAAAAATAACTCTCTTTCCCGCCAAATAGGAACTATTGTCGTACTCAACTTTGATTGATCGCGTCGATAGCGTGTCGCGAGACCTATTTAGTTGTGTGCTCCCTTATAGAGGGACAAACTTGTTCAATATCATTCAAAATTGATATCAACTTTTTCAGCGTGAAATTCTGAACAAACTAGCCAAATAACATGACAATTGAACAATCCATTTTTGAGATATATGATCTGATCTTGGAGGCCGCATCTTCCGTAAAATCGCTATTATTTTCCGTTTTTTGACTCTGGAAGTGGCACGCTTTGAATTGTTAGGCCTACACTCTTAAAATTAAAACTTTTTAACTCAAATTCAACTGATTTTGATTTTGATCAGTCTCTGATTATGTCGACCTAACCCACCTATAACACATCACTGAAATAACGCCTTGTTTTGTATAAAATAGAGCAACCACACGCCACCCCCCCCCCCCCGAGTGTTCTTTAAACCGGACAATGTTGGCCTATGCCATAAATACACTGCCCAGTAGATATCAAAACGCATAGATTTGGGTGAAACCCGACTTTTATTTATTGCATTGTGTAATACACCTAAAATGGAACGAAGCACGCGGGAGATCGGGAACCTGGTCCTATAAGGGAGCACAACACCAAGACGCTCTCCATAGACTTTACTGTTAGGAAAGGCTTACTTAAATAGCTCTAGTTTCTATATTAGTGCGTTTGGTTCAATGAGATTTTAATATGTTTTACTCACAAGGGTTATCTACAACATATCTGAATATGAAGTAGACATTACCGCGCACTTTTTTGATATAAGCCGCCGCATAACAACGTAGTGATATGCCTACCTAAATTCGGTCTCCGGTCTGGATATTACCGCATGTGTAAATCGGTCCGTGAAATTAAAATTGACCTCAAATCACCTAGTTTAAATGTCAGAACATCAACTACACATTTCAAACACAACATATTAGTGAAAAATTATATCATAAACCGTCAAAAAATAACTCTCTTTCCCGCCGAATAGGAACTATTGTCGTACTCAACTTTGATTGATCGCGTCGATAGCGTGTCGCGAGACCTATTTAGTTGTGTGTTCCCTTATAGAGGGACAAACTTGTTCAAAATCATTTAAAATTGATATCAACTTTTTCAGCGTGAAATTCTGAACAAACTAGCCAAATAACATGACAATTGAACAATCCATTTTTGAGATATATGATCTGATCTTGGAGGCCGCATCTTCCGTAAAATCACTATTATTTTCCGTTTTTTGACTCTGGAAGCGGCACGCTTTGAATTGTTAGGCCTACACTCTTAAAATTAAAACTTTTTGACTCAAATTCAACTGATTTTGATTTTGATCAGTCTCTGATTATGTCGACCTAACCCACCTATAACACATCACTGAAATAACGCCTTGTTTTGTATAAAATAGAGCAACCACACGCCACCCCCCCCCCCCCCCCCCCGAGTGTTCTTTAAACCGGACAATGTTGGCCTATGCCATAAATACACTGCCCAGTAGATATCAAAACGCATAGATTTTGGTGAAACCCGACTTTTATTTATTGCATTGTGTAATACACCTAAAATGGAACGAAGCACGCGGGAGATCGGGAACCTGGTCCTATAAGGGAGCACAACACCAAGACGCTCTCCATAGACTTTACTGTTAGGAAAGGCTTACTTAAATAGCTCTAGATTCTATATTAGTGCGTTTGGTTCAATGAGATTTTGATATGTTTTACTCACAAGGGTTATCTACAACATATCTGAATATGAAGTAGACATTACCGCGCACTTTTTTTGATATAAGCCGCCGCATAACAACGTAGTGATATGCCTACCTAAATTCGGTCTCCGGTCTGGATATTACCGCATGTGTAAATCGGTCCGTGAAATTAAAATTGACCTCAAATCACCTAGTTTAAATGTCAGAACATCAACTACACATTTCAAACACAACATATTAGTGAAAAATTATATCATAAACTGTCAAAAAATAACTCTCTTTCCCGCCAAATAGGAACTATTGTCGTACTCAACTTTGATTGATCGCGTCGATAGCGTGTCGCGAGACCTATTTAGTTGTGTGCTCCCTTATAGAGGGACAAACTTGTTCAAAATCATTCAAAATTGATATCAACTTTTTCAGCGTGAAATTCTGAACAAACTAGCCAAATAACATGACAATTGAACAATCCATTTTTGAGATATATGATCTGATCTTGGAGGCCGCATCTTCCGTAAAATCACTATTATTTTCCGTTTTTTGACTCTGGAAGCGGCACGCTTTGAATTGTTAGGCCTACACTCTTAAAATTAAAACTTTTTGACTCAAATTCAACTGATTTTGATTTTGATCAGTCTCTGATTATGTCGACCTAACCCACCTATAACACATCACTGAAATAACGCCTTGTTTTGTATAAAATAGAGCAACCACACGCCACCCCCCCGAGTGTTCTTTAAACCGGACAATGTTGGCCTATGCCATAAATACACTGCCCAGTAGATATCAAAACGCATAGATTTGGGTGAAACCCGACTTTTATTTATTGCATTGTGTAATACACCTAAAATGGAACGAAGCACGCGGGAGATCGGGAACCTGGTCCTATAAGGGAGCACAACACCAAGACGCTCTCCATAGACTTTACTGTTAGGAAAGGCTTACTTAAATAGCTCTAGTTTCTATATTAGTGCGTTTGGTTCAATGAGATTTTGATATGTTTTACTCACAAGGGTTATCTACAACATATCTGAATATGAAGTAGACATTACCGCGCACTTTTTTGATATAAGCCGCCGCATAACAACGTAGTGATATGCCTACCTAAATTCGGTCTCCGGTCTGGATATTACCGCATGTGTAAATCGGTCCGTGAAATTAAAATTGACCTCAAATCACCTAGTTTAAATGTCAGAACATCAACTACACATTTTAAACACAACATATAAAATAGTATAAAATAGAGCAACCACACGCCACCCCCCCCCCCCGAGTGTTCTTTAAACCGGACAATGTTGGCCTATGCCATAAATACACTGCCCAGTAGATATCAAAACGCATAGATTTGGGTGAAACCCGACTTTTATTTATTGCATTGTGTAATACACCTAAAATGGAACGAAGCACGCGGGAGATCGGGAACCTGGTCCTATAAGGGAGCACAACACCAAGACGCTCTCCATAGACTTTACTGTTAGGAAAGGCTTACTTAAATAGCTCTAGTTTCTATATTAGTGCGTTTGGTTCAATGAGATTTTAATATGTTTTACTCACAAGGGTTATCTACAACATATCTGAATATGAAGTAGACATTACCGCGCACTTTTTTTGATATAAGCCGCCGCATAACAACGCAGTGATATGCCTACCTAAATTCGGTCTCCGGTCTGGATATTACCGCATGTGTAAATCGGTCCGTGAAATTAAAATTGACCTCAAATCACCTAGTTTAAATGTCAGAACATCAACTACACATTTCAAACACAACATATTAGTGAAAAATTATATCATAAACCGTCAAAAAATAACTCTCTTTCCCGCCAAATAGGAACTATTGTCGTACTCAACTTTGATTGATCGCGTCGATAGCGTGTCGCGAGACCTATTTAGTTGTGTGCTCCCTTATAGAGGGACAAACTTGTTCAAAATCATTCAAAATTGATATCAACTTTTTCAGCGTGAAATTCTGAACAAACTAGCCAAATAACATGACAATTGAACAATCCATTTTTGAGATATATGATCTGATCTTGGAGGCCGCATCTTCCGTAAAATCACTATTATTTTCCGTTTTTTGACTCTGGAAGCGGCACGCTTTGAATTGTTAGGCCTACACTCTTAAAATTAAAACTTTTTGACTCAAATTCAACTGATTTTGATTTTGATCAGTCTCTGATTATGTCGACCTAACACACCTATAACACATCACTGAAATAACGCCTTGTTTTGTATAAAATAGAGCAACCACACGCCACCCCCCCCCCCCCCCCCCCCCCCCCGAGTGTTCTTTAAACCGGACAATGTTGGCCTATGCCATAAATACACTGCCCAGTAGATATCAAAACGCATAGATTTGGGTGAAACCCGACTTTTATTTATTGCATTGTGTAATACACCTAAAATGGAACGAAGCACGCGGGAGATCGGGAACCTGGTCCTATAAGGGAGCACAACACCAAGACGCTCTCCATAGACTTTACTGTTAGGAAAGGCTTACTTAAATAGCTCTAGTTTCTATATTAGTGCGTTTGGTTCAATGAGATTTTGATATGTTTTACTCACAAGGGTTATCTACAACATATCTGAATATGAAGTAGACATTACCGCGCACTTTTTTTGATATAAGCCGCCGCATAACAACGTAGTGATATGCCTACATAAATTCGGTCTCCGGTCTGGATATTACCGCATGTGTAAATCGGTCCGTGAAATTAAAATTGACCTCAAATCACCTAGTTTAAATGTCAGAACATCAACTACACATTTCAAACACAACATATTAGTGAAAAATTATATCATAAACTGTCAAAAAATAACTCTCTTTCCCGCCAAATAGGAACTATTGTCGTACTCAACTTTGATTGATCGCGTCGATAGCGTGTCGCGAGACCTATTTAGTTGTGTGCTCCCTTATAGAGGGACAAACTTGTTCAAAATCATTCAAAATTGATATCAACTTTTTCAGCGTGAAATTCTGAACAAACTAGCCAAATAACATGACAATTGAACAATCCATTTTTGAGATATATGATCTGATCTTGGAGGCCGCATCTTCCGTAAAATCACTATTATTTTCCGTTTTTTGACTCTGGAAGCGGCACGCTTTGAATTGTTAGGCCTACACTCTTAAAATTAAAACTTTTTGACTCAAATTCAACTGATTTTGATTTTGATCAGTCTCTGATTATGTCGACCTTACCCACCTATAACACATCACTGAAATAACGCCTTGTTTTGTATAAAATAGAGCAACCACACGCCACCCCCCCCCCCGAGTGTTCTTTAAACCGGACAATGTTGGCCTATGCCATAAATACACTGCCCAGTAGATATCAAAACGCATAGATTTGGGTGAAACCCGACTTTTATTTATTGCATTGTGTAATACACCTAAAATGGAACGAAGCACGCGGGAGATCGGGAACCTGGTCCTATAAGGGAGCACAACACCAAGACGCTCTCCATAGACTTTACTGTTAGGAAAGGCTTACTTAAATAGCTCTAGTTTCTATATTAGTGCGTTTGGTTCAATGAGATTTTGATATGTTTTACTCACAAGGGTTATCTACAACATATCTGAATATGAAGTAGACATTACCGCGCACTTTTTTGATATAAGCCGCCGCATAACAACGTAGTGATATGCCTACCTAAATTCGGTCTCCGGTCTGGATATTACCGCATGTGTAAATCGGTCCGTGAAATTAAAATTGACCTCAAATCACCTAGTTTAAATGTCAGAACATCAACTACACATTTCAAACACAACATATTAGTGAAAAATTATATCATAAACCGTCAAAAAATAACTCTCTTTCCCGCCAAATAGGAACTATTGTCGTACTCAACTTTGATTGATCGCGTCGATAGCGTGTCGCGAGACCTATTTAGTTGTGTGCTCCCTTATAGAGGGACAAACTTGTTCAAAATCATTCAAAATTGATATCAACTTTTTCAGCGTGAAATTCTGAACAAACTAGCCAAATAACATGACAATTGAACAATCCATTTTTGAGATATATGATCTGATCTTGGAGGCCGCATCTTCCGTAAAATCACTATTATTTTCCGTTTTTTGACTCTGGAAGCGGCACGCTTTGAATTGTTAGGCCTAGGCCGGACAATGTTGGCCTATGCCATAAATACACTGCCCAGTAGATATCAAAACGCATAGATTTGGGTGAAACCCGACTTTTATTTATTGCATTGTGTAATACACCTAAAATGGAACGAAGCACGCGGGAGATCGGGAACCTGGTCCTATAAATAGGGAGCACAACACCAAGACGCTCTCCATAGACTTTACTGTTAGGAAAGGCTTACTTAAGTGCCATTGTCCCTAAAAATCAAGTTTTTGTTGGCAGACACAAAAATATGAATTTCCATTATACTTTGGTCATTGATAGACCTTTGGTCAATAAACACTAAAATGGATTTTTTTTTTGTTTTGGCCTTCGTTGCCATGACAACGACACATATTAGAATTTTCATGGTTTTTAACAAAATTTTCAATTTTTCAGAAATTCAAAACTGCTAATTTATACATATCATTTTGAACAAACAATACAACCAGGATTTTATTTTCATTCAACAATATAACCATACATGTCTCAACTTTCTTTCCGTCCAACAAAAAAACTTGTACAAATTGTATTGTGGGCTATACCATTATTTGAAAAAGGGGTGTTTTTCATAATAAATCGTGTGAAAAAAATACACCTTCGTAAATTAATCACAACTAGCAAAGTGGTGTTTTTTTTGCATTCACCTTCTACAAATTAAAGCTTGAGGGATGTCTGAATAGTAATATGTAAAAATATCCATGGGTAATTCATACCTGTTGAAACAGTGTTGCCAGAAAGTGTTGACTTTTTCCAAAAAAATCGGTATTACATGGTGTGAAAATACACGTTTAATTTCAGCAAACTATTTAATAAATCATCCTGTTATGTCTAAAATAGAGAACAAGTATTTTTGGATCAGGGATAATGTTGCTCATGTTTCAAAGTGCATATTAAAAAAAGTGTTGCCAGGTAGGTTGAGTTTTAACTTTATTCATGGCAGAACAGACTCGTATTAAACAAACAGAATTCTTCTTAAATCTGCTTTTGACAGCTACATCCATTTACTGTATCACTATAAGTGAAGTTTATTTACATTCATGTGTGAATAACAAAAGGTCAAGACAGTGTTGCCATGTTAGTGGAACGTGTTAATAGCCCTTAAATGTGTCATAATAATGATGTGAACGCATATGATCATCAGCAATATAAGTAGGAGTGGGCTATAATAATAGAGGGTCATTTTTAGGTCATAGTTTCAGATCACGCTTGCTACATGATTTTTTGATGACTTTATGCCTACTGACAACATTTTCAACAAAACAATTGAAAGAAATGCGAAATCCAGAGTGCCCCGGCCAAAAAAACACACAAAGTTGGCCATTTTGGAAAAAACAGACTTTTGATCATAACTCAGTCATTTTGGTCTAATTTATTTGATTTTGGTGGCAATACCCATGTTTAAAGGTACAAGATGTCATTCTATGCTGGTTTCGTCTCATATAACCCCTTCTAGACAATGGGCCATGCATGTTTTATTCCTTCAGAAAACCAATCTAGCACTCCCCATGTAGGTCACAGATGAAATGTGGCTTAAAATGAAGCTAATATATGCCTGATCAATATTTTACCTTATCCCACGTTCGTAGGTTGCACGTTATGACCCTAGACCTCGATTTAGGGTCAAAGGTCACATGTGCTTCAATGGGAAGTCAAAAACTAAATTTAACATGGTAAAAAAACTAAAAAATGAGCCCTCACAGTCCAAACTTGACCAAAATCAGCTATTACAAGAAAACGAATAGACTATGGGACGATGGTCTGTATCTTTCACTCTTGTAGTCCACCTCTGGGCACAACATGAAATATTACCAAAATGTGGCAGATATATCCCTAAACACAAATTCACCTTATCCCACGTTCGTAGGTTGCACGTTATGACCCTAGACCTCGATTTAGGGTCAAAGGTCACATGTGTTACAATGGGAAGTCAAAAACTAAATTTAACATGGTAAAAAAACTAAAAAATGAGCTATTGACTATAAAAAGAATGGCAAACAGCTTTAATATCCTTCAAATTAATCGAAAATTGGTAAAATCTGAGTCAAATTTAAAGGATTTGAAGGATATTAAAGCTGGTTGCCATGGCATCAGCATACCATTGACTTTTGAAATGTGTTGTAATGTAAGATACATCTATATACCAACATTATAACATGGTTTATCAATTCATAATGAGTCAAAATAATTTTTTAATGATGATAACATGTCATTTTTGTGCCAATTTTGCGAAAATATGACCAAAATAGTCTATTTTGGCCAACTTGTAATTTTCAAAGGGTCACAGTTCAAAAACTATTGATCTACAATCAAAGTTGTGATTGACTTTTTTTAGTTTTTTTTACCATGTTAAATTTAGTTTTTGACTTCCCATTGAAACACATGTGATCTTTGACCCTAAATCGAGGTCTAGGGTCATAATGTGCAACCTACAGAGGTGGACTACAAGAGTGAAAGATACAGACCATCGTCCCATAGTCTATTCATTTTCTTGTAATAGCTGATTTTGGTCAAATTTGGACTGTGAGGGCGCTTTGCAAAAAAGTAGCTATCGCAATTATAAAAATGAATTTGAATAAATGAAATGTGTTAAGAGTGTGTCGAGAAACATCGTCTGAAGATGTGAGCATGTTACCTCTTTTCGTTTTACCGTGGCATCCACTTTAAAATCACAAGAACGCGTTAAAAGCACTTCCATTGGATAGTACAGGGGTCAACGAACTTTCATTAGTGTGTTTCGAAGGAGACAATTCAAAGATGTTCAAAATGGTGTAGCTTCAAAACAACCATGGTATTTTACTCAGATTTTCAGGAAATGCCTAAAATGTAACTCCTATCATATTTCAACATTAGAATTTGAGATGCTACGATGCTAAAGGTATCTTTTTTAAACAGCGCCCTCAGAGGACTATTTTCACTAAAAATGCCATTTTCAGGAAAACGAAACATCGTCATGCGATAAAAGTTGTGTAAGATTATTCTATGTCCCAACAAACATGGGTATTGCCACCAAAATTAAATTGATTGGACCAAAATGATTGATTTATGATCAAAATACTGTTTTTCCAAAATGGCCGACTTTTTGTGGTTTTTTGGCCGGGGCACCCTGGATTTTGCAATTTTTTTCATTTTTTGTTGTTGAAAATGTTGTCAGTACGTATAAAGTCATCAAAAAATCATGTAGCAAGCATGATCTGAAACTATGACCCTCTATTAGCTAGATTAAGCATAATAAATATAACAAAACATCAAGAGATTGATTTAATTAAACATGGAATATACCATGTTTCAAAATAGGGGTGTTTAAGGGATATTTAATCAAACTGAGCCTTAAAAAGGCTCTGTTTGTGGAAATATTGACTCTAAAGTTAGCAGCATGTAGACTTATATTTATAAACTGATATAAACTCAGAAGTTATCACACAAACGGTTTGCGCATATATGTTAATACTATACTCAACATGGCATATGTTGCAATATTGCTAATTTGAGGTAAAAAAGAGAACTCTGGCAACTTTAACAAGTACATTTCATATTATTTTATTGCAAACATTCACAAACAAAGTAATATCTTCAATATATCTCCTAATCAACGCTTATATATATGTAATTCACTGTTTAATTGTCCGTTTTTCGATAATAGGCATTTTAAGATTTTTCAAAAATACCTATCTTTCTGGAAACACTGCTGCCATGTTTAAAGATTACCCACACTTTTCTCGTTGGAATTCAATTGAGCAACATTGTTACTCTCTACATGCAAAATAGCTTTGAAAAAAAAGTGCCACTTTCAGGGTTAACGGTGATTAGATTTGGCTAATAATTGATAGTTTGTAAAAGGGACGAAACACCCCTATTTGGAAACATGGTATAGTCCAATTGCAAATTCCAAGATTTTTTTTAAAATATGGATTAGTTTGACTGTGGACTGCCCTTTCATATATAAAAACAAGAATTTGTTAAAATTATTTTGTATGCTACAAATGTGAGATCCAAGTTGAGCTAAAATTAGCATTTAAAACAGCAAAAAATGAGAAAAATCATCAAATTAATGGAATTGCCCGTTACCATGGTAACATACATGTGACACCAATTTTTTTTCCATATTTGTTGACTTTGACCATAGGTCCATCCATGCACAAGGTATGAAGAAAATTCATATTTTTCAGTCTGCCACATTTTTCAACATTTCCTTGATTCTTACTGAATATGGTTCTTAAATAGCTCTAGTTTCTATATTAGTGCGTTTGGTTCAATGAGATTTTGATATGTTTTACTCACAAGGGTTATCTACAACATATCTGAATATGAAGTAGACATTACCGCGCACTTTTTTTTGATATAAGCCGCCGCATAACAACGTAGTGATATGCCTACCTAAATTCGGTCTCCGGTCTGGATATTACCGCATGTGTAAATCGGTCCGTGAAATTAAAATTGACCTCAAATCACCTAGTTTAAATGTCAGAACATCAACTACACATTTCAAACACAACATATTAGTGAAAAATTATATCATAAACCGTCAAAAAATAACTCTCTTTCCCGCCAAATAGGAACTATTGTCGTACTCAACTTTGATTGATCGCGTCGATAGCGTGTCGCGAGACCTATTTAGTTGTGTGCTCCCTTATAGAGGGACAAACTTGTTCAAAATCATTCAAAATTGATATCAACTTTTTCAGCGTGAAATTCTGAACAAACTAGCCAAATAACATGACAATTGAACAATCCATTTTTGAGATATATGATCTGATCTTGGAGGCCGCATCTTCCGTAAAATCACTATTATTTTCCGTTTTTTGACTCTGGAAGCGGCACGCTTTGAATTGTTAGGCCTACACTCTTAAAATTAAAACTTTTTGACTCAAATTCAACTGATTTTGATTTTGATCAGTCTCTGATTATGTCGACCTAACCCACCTATAACACATCACTGAAATAACGCCTTGTTTTGTATAAAATAGAGCAACCACACGCCACCCCCCCGAGTGTTCTTTAAACCGGACAATGTTGGCCTATGCCATACACTGCCCAGTAGATATCAAAACGCATAGATTTGGGTGAAACCCGACTTTTATTTATTGCATTGTGTAATACACCTAAAATGGAACGAAGCACGCGGGAGATCGGGAACCTGGTCCAATAAGGGAGCACAACACCAAGACGCTCTCCATAGACTTTACTGTTAGGAAAGGCTTACTTAAATAGCTCTAGTTTCTATATTAGTGCGTTTGGTTCAATGAGATTTTGATATGTTTTACTCACAAGGGTTATCTACAACATATCTGAATATGAAGTAGACATTACCGCGCACTTTTTTTTGATATAAGCCGCCGCATAACAACGTAGTGATATGCCTACCTAAATTCGGTCTCCGGTCTGGATATTACCGCATGTGTAAATCGGTCCGTGAAATTAAAATTGACCTCAAATCACCTAGTTTAAATGTCAGAACATCAACTACACATTTCAAACACAACATATTAGTGAAAAATTATATCATAAACTGTCAAAAAATAACTCTCTTTCCCGCCAAATAGGAACTATTGTCGTACTCAACTTTGATTGATCGCGTCGATAGCGTGTCGCGAGACCTATTTAGTTGTGTGCTCCCTTATAGAGGGACAAACTTGTTCAAAATCATTCAAAATTGATATCAACTTTTTCAGCGTGAAATTCTGAACAAACTAGCCAAATAACATGACAATTGAACAATCCATTTTTGAGATATATGATCTGATCTTGGAGGCCGCATCTTCCGTAAAATCACTATTATTTTCCGTTTTTTGACTCTGGAAGCGGCACGCTTTGAATTGTTAGGCCTACACTCTTAAAATTAAAACTTTTTGACTCAAATTCAACTGATTTTGATTTTGATCAGTCTCTGATTATGTCGACCTAACCCACCTATAACACATCACTGAAATAACGCCTTGTTTTGTATAAAATAGAGCAACCACACGCCACCCCCCCCCCCCGAGTGTTCTTTAAACCGGACAATGTTGGCCTATGCCATAAATACACTGCCCAGTAGATATCAAAACGCATAGATTTGGGTGAAACCCGACTTTTATTTATTGCATTGTGTAATACACCTTAAATGGAACGAAGCACGCGGGAGATCGGGAACCTGGTCCTATAAGGGAGCACAACACCAAGACGCTCTCCATAGACTTTACTGTTAGGAAAGGCTTACTTAAATAGCTCTAGTTTCTATATTAGTGCGTTTGGTTCAATGAGATTTTGATATGTTTTACTCACAAGGGTTATCTACAACATATCTGAATATGAAGTAGACATTACCGCGCACTTTTTTTGATATAAGCCGCCGCATAACAACGTAGTGATATGCCTACCTAAATTCGGTCTCCGGTCTGGATATTACCGCATGTGTAAATCGGTCCGTGAAATTAAAATTGACCTCAAATCACCTAGTTTAAATGTCAGAACATCAACTACACATTTCAAACACAACATATTAGTGAAAAATTATATCATAAACCGTCAAAAAATAACTCTCTTTCCCGCCAAATAGGAACTATTGTCGTACTCAACTTTGATTGATCGCGTCGATAGCGTGTCGCGAGACCTATTTAGTTGTGTGCTCCCTTATAGAGGGACAAACTTGTTCAAAATCATTCAAAATTGATATCAACTTTTTCAGCGTGAAATTCTGAACAAACTAGCCAAATAACATGACAATTGAACTATCCATTTTTGAGATATATGATCTGATCTTGGAGGCCGCATCTTCCGTAAAATCACTATTATTTTCCGTTTTTTGACTCTGGAAGCGGCACGCTTTGAATTGTTAGGCCTACACTCTTAAAATTAAAACTTTTTGACTCAAATTCAACTGATTTTGATTTTGATCAGTCTCTGATTATGTCGACCTAACCCACCTATAACACATCACTGAAATAACGCCTTGTTTTGTATAAAATAGAGCAACCACACGCCACCCCCCCCCCCTCCCCGAGTGTTCTTTAAACCGGACAATGTTGGCCTATGCCATAAATACACTGCCCAGTAGATATCAAAACGCATAGATTTGGGTGAAACCCGACTTTTATTTATTGCATTGTGTAATACACCTAAAATGGAACGAAGCACGCGGGAGATCGGGAACCTGGTCCTATAAGGGAGCACAACACCAAGACGCTCTCCATAGACTTTACTGTTAGGAAAGGCTTACTTAAATAGCTCTAGTTTCTATATTAGTGCGTTTGGTTCAATGAGATTTTAATATGTTTTACTCACAAGGGTTATCTACAACATATCTGAATATGAAGTAGACATTACCGCGCACTTTTTTTGATATAAGCCGCCGCATAACAACGTAGTGATATGCCTACCTAAATTCGGTCTCCGGTCTGGATATTACCGCATGTGTAAATCGGTCCGTGAAATTAAAATTGACCTCAAATCACCTAGTTTAAATGTCAGAACATCAACTACACATTTCAAACACAACATATTAGTGAAAAATTATATCATAAACCGTCAAAAAATAACTCTCTTTCCCGCCAAATAGGAACTATTGTCGTACTCAACTTTGATTGATCGCGTCGATAGCGTGTCGCGAGACCTATTTAGTTGTGTGCTCCCTTATAGAGGGACAAACTTGTTCAAAATCATTCAAAATTGATATCAACTTTTTCAGCGTGAAATTCTGAACAAACTAGCCAAATAACATGACAATTGAACAATCCATTTTTGAGATATATGATCTGATCTTGGAGGCCGCATCTTCCGTAAAATCACTATTATTTTCCGTTTTTTGACTCTGGAAGCGGCACGCTTTGAATTGTTAGGCCTACACTCTTAAAATTAAAACTTTTTGACTCAAATTCAACTGATTTTGATTTTGATCAGTCTCTGATTATGTCGACCTAACCCACCTATAACACATCACTGAAATAACGCCTTGTTTTGTATAAAATAGAGCAACCACACGCCACCCCCCCGAGTGTTCTTTAAACCGGACAATGTTGGCCTATGCCATAAATACACTGCCCAGTAGATATCAAAACGCATAGATTTGGGTGAAACCCGACTTTTATTTATTGCATTGTGTAATACACCTAAAATGGAACGAAGCACGCGGGAGATCGGGAACCTGGTCCAATAAGGGAGCACAACACCAAGACGCTCTCCATAGACTTTACTGTTAGGAAAGGCTTACTTAAATAGCTCTAGTTTCTATATTAGTGCGTTTGGTTCAATGAGATTTTGATATGTTTTACTCACAAGGGTTATCTACAACATATCTGAATATGAAGTAGACATTACCGCGCACTTTTTTTGATATAAGCCGCCGCATAACAACGTAGTGATATGCCTACCTAAATTCGGTCTCCGGTCTGGATATTACCGCATGTGTAAATCGGTCCGTGAAATTAAAATTGACCTCAAATCACCTAGTTTAAATGTCAGAACATCAACTACACATTTCAAACACAACATATTAGTGAAAAATTATATCATAAACTGTCAAAAAATAACTCTCTTTCCCGCCAAATAGGAACTATTGTCGTACTCAACTTTGATTGATCGCGTCGATAGCGTGTCGCGAGACCTATTTAGTTGTGTGCTCCCTTATAGAGGGACAAACTTGTTCAAAATCATTCAAAATTGATATCAACTTTTTCAGCGTGAAATTCTGAACAAACTAGCCAAATAACATGACAATTGAACAATCCATTTTTGAGATATATGATCTGATCTTGGAGGCCGCATCTTCCGTAAAATCACTATTATTTTCCGTTTTTTGACTCTGGAAGCGGCACGCTTTGAATTGTTAGGCCTACACTCTTAAAATTAAAACTTTTTGACTCAAATTCAACTGATTTTGATTTTGATCAGTCTCTGATTATGTCGACCTAACCCACCTATAACACATCACTGAAATAACGCCTTGTTTTGTATAAAATAGAGCAACCACACGCCACCCCCCGAGTGTTCTTTAAACCGGACAATGTTGGCCTATGCCATAAATACACTGCCCAGTAGATATCAAAACGCATAGATTTGGGTGAAACCCGACTTTTATTTATTGCATTGTGTAATACACCTAAAATGGAACGAAGCACGCGGGAGATCGGGAACCTGGTCCTATAAGGGAGCACAACACCAAGACGCTCTCCATAGACTTTACTGTTAGGAAAGGCTTACTTAAATAGCTCTAGTTTCTATATTAGTGCGTTTGGTTCAATGAGATTTTGATATGTTTTACTCACAAGGGTTATCTACAACATATCTGAATATGAAGTAGACATTACCGCGCACTTTTTTTGATATAAGCCGCCGCATAACAACGTAGTGATATGCCTACCTAAATTCGGTCTCCGGTCTGGATATTACCGCATGTGTAAATCGGTCCGTGAAATTAAAATTGACCTCAAATCACCTAGTTTAAATGTCAGAACATCAACTACACATTTCAAACACAACATATTAGTGAAAATTTATATCATAAACCGTCAAAAAATAACTCTCTTTCCCGCCAAATAGGAACTATTGTCGTACTCAACTTTGATTGATCGCGTCGATAGCGTGTCGCGAGACCTATTTAGTTGTGTGCTCCCTTATAGAGGGACAAACTTGTTCAAAATCATTCAAAATTGATATCAACTTTTTCAGCGTGAAATTCTGAACAAACTAGCCAGATAACATGACAATTGAACAATCCATTTTTGAGATATATGATCTGATCTTGGAGGCCGCATCTTCCGTAAAATCACTATTATTTTCCGTTTTTTGACTCTGGAAGCGGCACGCTTTGAATTGTTAGGCCTACACTCTTAAAATTAAAACTTTTTGACTCAAATTCAACTGATTTTGATTTTGATCAGTCTCTGATTATGTCGACCTAACCCACCTATAACACATCACTGAAATAACGCCTTGTTTTGTATAAAATAGAGCAACCACACGCCACCCCCCCCCCCCCTCCCCGAGTGTTCTTTAAACCGGACAATGTTGGCCTATGCCATAAATACACTGCCCAGTAGATATCAAAACGCATAGATTTGGGTGAAACCCGACTTTTATTTATTGCATTGTGTAATACACCTAAAATGGAACGAAGCACGCGGGAGATCGGGAACCTGGTCCTATAAGGGAGCACAACACCAAGACGCTCTCCATAGACTTTACTGTTAGGAAAGGCTTACTTAAATAGCTCTAGTTTCTATATTAGTGCGTTTGGTTCAATGAGATTTTAATATGTTTTACTCACAAGGGTTATCTACAACATATCTGAATATAAAGTAGACATTACCGCGCACTTTTTTTGATATAAGCCGCCGCATAACAACGTAGTGATATGCCTACCTAAATTCGGTCTCCGGTCTGGATATTACCGCATGTGTAAATCGGTCCGTGAAATTAAAATTGACCTCAAATCACCTAGTTTAAATGTCAGAACATCAACTACACATTTCAAACACAACATATTAGTGAAAAATTATATCATAAACCGTCAAAAAATAACTCTCTTTCCCGCCAAATAGGAACTATTGTCGTACTCAACTTTGATTGATCGCGTCGATAGCGTGTCGCGAGACCTATTTAGTTGTGTGCTCCCTTATAGAGGGACAAACTTGTTCAAAATCATTCAAAATTGATATCAACTTTTTCAGCGTGAAATTCTGAACAAACTAGCCAAATAACATGACAATTGAACAATCCATTTTTGAGATATATGATCTGATCTTGGAGGCCGCATCTTCCGTAAAATCACTATTATTTTCCGTTTTTTGACTCTGGAAGCGGCACGCTTTGAATTGTTAGGCCTACACTCTTAAAATTAAAACTTTTTGACTCAAATTCAACTGATTTTGATTTTGATCAGTCTCTGATTATGTCGACCTAACCCACCTATAACACATCACTGAAATAACGCCTTGTTTTGTATAAAATAGAGCAACCACACGCCCCCCCCCCCGAGTGTTCTTTAAACCGGACAATGTTGGCCTATGCCATAAATACACTGCCCAGTAGATATCAAAACGCATAGATTTGGGTGAAACCCGACTTTTATTTATTGCATTGTGTAATACACCTAAAATGGAACGAAGCACGCGGGAGATCGGGAACCTGGTCCTATAAGGGAGCACAACACCAAGACGCTCTCCATAGACTTTACTGTTAGGAAAGGCTTACTTAAATAGCTCTAGTTTCTATATTAGTGCGTTTGGTTCAATGAGATTTTAATATGTTTTACTCACAAGGGTTATCTACAACATATCTGAATATGAAGTAGACATTACCGCGCACTTTTTTTGATATAAGCCGCCGCATAACAACGTAGTGATATGCCTACCTAAATTCGGTCTCCGGTCTGGATATTACCGCATGTGTAAATCGGTCCGTGAAATTAAAATTGACCTCAAATCACCTAGTTTAAATGTCAGAACATCAACTACACATTTCAAACACAACATATTAGTGAAAATTTATATCATAAACCGTCAAAAAATAACTCTCTTTCCCGCCAAATAGGAACTATTGTCGTACTCAACTTTGATTGATCGCGTCGATAGCGTGTCGCGAGACCTATTTAGTTGTGTGCTCCCTTATAGAGGGACAAACTTGTTCAAAATCATTCAAAATTGATATCAACTTTTTCAGCGTGAAATTCTGAACAAACTAGCCAGATAACATGACAATTGAACAATCCATTTTTGAGATATATGATCTGATCTTGGAGGCCGCATCTTCCGTAAAATCACTATTATTTTCCGTTTTTTGACTCTGGAAGCGGCACGCTTCGAATTGTTAGGCCTACACTCTTAAAATTAAAACTTTTTGACTCAAATTCAACTGATTTTGATTTTGATCAGTCTCTGATTATGTCGACCTAACCCACCTATAACACATCACTGAAATAACGCCTTGTTTTGTATAAAATAGAGCAACCACACGCCACCCCCCCCCCCCCTCCCCGAGTGTTCTTTAAACCGGACAATGTTGGCCTATGCCATAAATACACTGCCCAGTAGATATCAAAACGCATAGATTTGGGTGAAACCCGACTTTTATTTATTGCATTTTGTAATACACCTAAAATGGAACGAAGCACGCGGGAGATCGGGAACCTGGTCCTATAAGGGAGCACAACACCAAGACGCTCTCCATAGACTTTACTGTTAGGAAAGGCTTACTTAAATAGCTCTAGTTTCTATATTAGTGCGTTTGGTTCAATGAGATTTTAATATGTTTTACTCACAAGGGTTATCTACAACATATCTGAATATGAAGTAGACATTACCGCGCACTTTTTTTGATATAAGCCGCCGCATAACAACGTAGTGATATGCCTACCTAAATTCGGTCTCCGGTCTGGATATTACCGCATGTGTAAATCGGTCCGTGAAATTAAAATTGACCTCAAATCACCTAGTTTAAATGTCAGAACATCAACTACACATTTCAAACACAACATATTAGTGAAAAATTATATCATAAACCGTCAAAAAATAACTCTCTTTCCCGCCAAATAGGAACTATTGTCGTACTCAACTTTGATTGATCGCGTCGATAGCGTGTCGCGAGACCTATTTAGTTGTGTGCTCCCTTATAGAGAGACAAACTTGTTCAAAATCATTCAAAATTGATATCAACTTTTTCAGCGTGAAATTCTGAACAAACTAGCCAAATAACATGACAATTGAACAATCCATTTTTGAGATATATGATCTGATCTTGGAGGCCGCATCTTCCGTAAAATCACTATTATTTTCCGTTTTTTGACTCTGGAAGCGGCACGCTTTGAATTGTTAGGCCTACACTCTTAAAATTAAAACTTTTTGACTCAAATTCAACTGATTTTGATTTTGATCAGTCTCTGATTATGTCGACCTAACCCACCTATAACACATCACTGAAATAACGCCTTGTTTTGTATAAAATAGAGCAACCACACGCCCCCCCCCCCGAGTGTTCTTTAAACCGGACAATGTTGGCCTATGCCATAAATACACTGCCCAGTAGATATCAAAACGCATAGATTTGGGTGAAACCCGACTTTTATTTATTGCATTGTGTAATACACCTAAAATGGAACGAAGCACGCGGGAGATCGGGAACCTGGTCCTATAAGGGAGCACAACACCAAGACGCTCTCCATAGACTTTACTGTTAGGAAAGGCTTACTTAAATAGCTCTAGTTTCTATATTAGTGCGTTTGGTTCAATGAGATTTTAATATGTTTTACTCACAAGGGTTATCTACAACATATCTGAATATGAAGTAGACATTACCGCGCACTTTTTTTGATATAAGCCGCCGCATAACAACGTAGTGATATGCCTACCTAAATTCGGTCTCCGGTCTGGATATTACCGCATGTGTAAATCGGTCCGTGAAATTAAAATTGACCTCAAATCACCTAGTTTAAATGTCAGAACATCAACTACACATTTCAAACACAACATATTAGTGAAAAATTATATCATAAACCGTCAAAAAATAACTCTCTTTCCCGCCAAATAGGAACTATTGTCGTACTCAACTTTGATTGATCGCGTCGATAGCGTGTCGCGAGACCTATTTAGTTGTGTGCTCCCTTATAGAGAGACAAACTTGTTCAAAATCATTCAAAATTGATATCAACTTTTTCAGCGTGAAATTCTGAACAAACTAGCCAAATAACATGACAATTGAACAATCCATTTTTGAGATATATGATCTGATCTTGGAGGCCGCATCTTCCGTAAAATCACTATTATTTTCCGTTTTTTGACTCTGGAAGCGGCACGCTTTGAATTGTTAGGCCTACACTCTTAAAATTAAAACTTTTTGACTCAAATTCAACTGATTTTGATTTTGATCAGTCTCTGATTATGTCGACCTAACCCACCTATAACACATCACTGAAATAACGCCTTGTTTTGTATAAAATAGAGCAACCACACGCCCCCCCCCCGAGTGTTCTTTAAACCGGACAATGTTGGCCTATGCCATAAATACACTGCCCAGTAGATATCAAAACGCATAGATTTGGGTGAAACCCGACTTTTATTTATTGCATTGTGTAATACACCTAAAATGGAACGAAGCACGCGGGAGATCGGGAACCTGGTCCTATAAGGGAGCACAACACCAAGACGCTCTCCATAGACTTTACTGTTAGGAAAGGCTTACTTAAATAGCTCTAGTTTCTATATTAGTGCGTTTGGTTCAATGAGATTTTAATATGTTTTACTCACAAGGGTTATCTACAACATATCTGAATATGAAGTAGACATTACCGCGCACTTTTTTTGATATAAGCCGCCGCATAACAACGTAGTGATATGCCTACCTAAATTCGGTCTCCGGTCTGGATATTACCGCATGTGTAAATCGGTCCGTGAAATTAAAATTGACCTCAAATCACCTAGTTTAAATGTCAGAATATCAACTACACATTTCAAACACAACATATTAGTGAAAATTTTTATCATAAACTGTCAAAAAATAACTCTCTTTCCCGCCAAATAGGAACTATTGTCGTACTCAACTTTGATTGATCGCGTCGATAGCGTGTCGCGAGACCTATTTAGTTGTGTGCTCCCTTAAGTGTCATTTCACACTAGAATACGTGGCACAGAACTAGTTTGAATAGAGAATAGTAGACTGTTCAGGATCAAATTCACTACAACTTGGTGTTGTTGATGTCGATTTCGATGTTGGCGTTGATGTCGATGCCGATGCCAATGTTGATGTTAATATTGATGTAATGCTAACGTTGACATCAACATCAACATCAACATTGACACCGACCCCGAGATCGGCATCGAGATAACATCAACATCAACAACGGCATCGACATCCACATCAACAACACCAACATCGAAATTGACAACAACATGAACACCGACGTCCTAATTATGTTTTGGGACATCTAAGGAACTTTAAAAAGTTGGTTTAGGTTAGTCCTGGGGGGGGGGGGGGGGGGGGGGTGCAAAGGGAGTGAGGCTACCCCCTGACTATATAACCCCTATATCCTAAACCATTTCCCGTGTGACTTACATTTATGTGCCCGCCCGTGCGGCGCCGTATGTGGGAGTGCGTATATTGCCGTGGCAGCGCGCCCTTGCGCAAACATGCACGCGACGCGTTACCACGGTATGATTACGCGGTAGTACTCGCAACGCACAAAATCGTGCAATTCTAGTGGCACTTTTGAGCCGAATTCGAGCGGTTTTCTGCTGTTTTTGGAGCCAATTGTTAACGCTCTATAACACTTCCAGTATTTTATTCTATCTTGCATGCAAATTAGGCGACACTTTGATCAAAACTAACGGAGTACTAAGGATAACAAACAAACACACAACGTTTCCAGATTTATAGTAAGATACAATGGTTCAATATTGAAATACTAAGCATTATGCCTTTTGGTTACCCTCATAAAACTCATAGTTAGGCCATATCCTATTAAAGTGACAACGTAATGGTAAGTTTATTATTTGCAATTTCATATTTACTTTCTTTACCATTAGATTCTGAATGACGCTACAGAGGTTTGACTCTTGTAAGTTTAATCAGCCCAACCACCTCACAGACAAATCAATAAAACTCGAATACTGATCATCCTCGGCAACACACCGTTGTACTAAATTGATATCTACTAACCAACCATGGCCAGTATTGTCTTCAGACCCATTCTGCGTCTATCCATCTTTATAATCGTAGCTCTATATCACAATATGGCACTGGACCAACAGGAAGCTGCAGCCCAAATATCAGTCAAACCGTTGTGGGATGTTGAAGGTAGCAATCATACTGGACCATGTCGCTTTGAAAGAAGACATACTAGCCAAGGAACAGGCTTCTTGCATGGAAGTGCGTATCAAACATGTACTATTCAAGTCAATGCATCGCAAGGCTCTTATACTCGTATAGAAATAGCTAACAAAAATGTTTCAAATGAATCCGTTTTGCTTTATGTCGAGAGACAAGGGGACTTGATATTATGTGCAAATAAGTATGTTGTATTTACAGAAAATGTTGAAGTGTGTAGTAGTATTTTGCTTCAGGGTAGTCTCCAGTTAAATCTTCTTGGTAATGTTAGTATCTTGGTTGATGGAATATCTGCATTAGAATCACAGCCTGTGTGCCCAGAATCTAATGATGATATTTTAGCTACCCCCAAAGTAAATCAGATATTAGATTGCAAAGGAGTAAAGGGGTATTCTAATAACATTATGTGCGATTTGGACTATCATGGGGGCTGTACGTTGATATTTCCATTTTGGTGCAATGTCTCACTTGGTCATAGAGAAGCAATCCTCCATTGTGATGATAATAATAGTGTTCTTAAAACCCATGAATTATTGATACTCTATCCAGTTGGTACAACCAATTTATATCTAAGCTATAACAACATAATAAAAATGGACGGCAGTCCATTTCACGGGTCCAGGGATTTACAAGTACTAGACTTACAGTGGAATCATTTGACAAGACTCCAAACAGAAGTGTTTTGTGGATTGTATATGCTTAATGGTCTGTATATCAATGGTAATAACTTGATCGAACTTGAGAAAGACTTATTTCAGGATTTAGTAATGTTGAGTTATGTGTATCTGAATGACAATAAATTAACTGCATTGCCAGACAGGTTGTTTGAGAGATTGAACATTTTAAATGTTCTATACCTGCATGAAAACCAATTTATCTCAATGAATTCGACTGTATTTAATGGTTTGAGACACCTTGTTTTCCTAGCATTGTCTGACAATGAATTGACCACATTGCCAGTTGGGTTGTTTGATGAATTACAAAATTTGAATAAACTCTACTTGTATGAAAACCAATTGGTCACCTTGAATGAAAGTTTATTTCATAAATTGAAGCAGCTGACCCTCCTGTCTCTGGTTGAAAATAAGTTGACCACATTGCAAGGGGGCGTGTTTGAAAGACTAACAAAGTTGAATGAACTGTACTTGTATAGAAACCAATTGGTCACATTGAATGAAAGTTTATTTCATACACTGAGACAGCTGACCATCCTGGATGTAAGTGACAATAAATTGACCACATTGCCAGGTGGCTTGTTTTGGGGATTACATACATTGGATGAACTGTACTTGAATGGAAATCAATTGGTCACCTTAAATGAAAGTTTATTTCATGAGTTAAGGCAACTGACCATCCTGGAGCTACTTGACAATAAATTGACCACATTGACAGGAGAATTGTTTTTGGGGATGGACAATTTGAATGATCTAATATTAAATGGGAACCAATTAGTCACCTTAAATGTAAACATTTTTCAATACTTGGGGAAGCTTATTCGCCTGGATCTGGATAACAACGAATTGGTTAATTTGAATGAAAGTGTATTTCATGAATTGAGACAGCTGACCACCCTGGCTCTGAATGACAATAACATGACCACAGTGCCAGGTGGCTTGTTTGAGACACTAGAAAACTTGAATGAATTGTATGTGTATGGAAACCAATTAGGCACACTGGATTCTCACCTGTTCAAAAATGTAAGTAAACTTAGAATCCTCTCAATCAGAAATAGTATGTTGGTAACATTGCCTGATTTTATATTCAATGGGTTGAATAATCTGGAATATCTCTTTTTGCACAATAATCAATTGACATTGTTAGGCACAAACATGTTTCAGGGATTGTTTAAATTGAAACTTCTGTTTTTGTTCAATAATACACTTAACTATGTTGATTCGGATATGTTCAAGGATACTATTAACATTTCTATCATTGATTTATCTACCAACCAGTTGAAACATTGTCCAAATATCAAACACTTGACTCATTTAGTTTTCTTTAATATTAGAAGCAATTCATTGACAGCCATAACTCAGGATACCTTCAGTGCCCTCACTGCAAAAACAGAATTAGCTGTAAGTCAACATGAGATATGTGAGTGTTATGTGCCCGATGGTGTCCAGTGTAGTGCATCAGACAATAGATCCCCATATCTTACATGTGATAGGTTGTTATCCGACCGGGTATTAGTTGTTTTGATGTGGATAATTGGTATTAACGCACTTGGTGGGAATATATTTGTTTTAATTTGGAGAAAGAGACATACCAAAAGTTACAGAGTACAGGATATACTGCTTAGCAATCTGGCCATGTCTGATTCACTCATGGGCTTATATATGGTAACCGTTGCATGTGCTGATATCTATTATGGGGAATATTTCCCAATGCAATCTGAGACCTGGAGATCCGGCATAACTTGTAGAATCTCAGGATCAATATCGATAGCATCGACACAATTATCAATCTTCTTTCTTACACTAATTAGTATCGATAGGTTTGTTGGTATTAAGTACCCATATTCCGATAACAAATTGGGTAAACGATCAACTCATGTGACTGCTGTACTAATATGGATTTGCGCTCTAGCGCTAGGCATTGTCCCATCCGTTTTATCTGGATGGAACTTCAAATTTTATGACAATGCACATGTGTGTATTGGTTTGCCGTTAGCTTTAACCAAAACATACATAACCAACCAAAATGCCACCAATATCACATCAGAAAATACACCACTTTTCTACCTCAAAGAAACATTTACAACTGAATTCACAGGTCTTACTAATGGCTTGTATTTTTCAACAGCACTTTTCCTTGGACTCAACTGCTTATGTTACCTGATAATATTTGCATGTTATATAGAGATTTTCAGGGCTGTTAATAAGTCAGCAAAACAATCAGAACGTAGTCCAGATATGGATGAACAGATGAGACTGATCCGTAAAGTAACTGCTATTGTTGTTACAGACTTCATGTGTGTATTTCCTATAATTGTACTTGGAATCCTAGTTCAAACAAGGATCATTGAACTGCCCCCCTCAGTTTATGCATGGTCGGTGACCTTTGTTTTACCAATAAATTCAGCAATTAATCCATATTTGTACACAATTGCAGAAATTATCTCAAATAAGCGTAAGAAAAAAGCAGATAAACAAGGTCTGCAAATCATAGCTCTACAGAAAATTAAACCATAACAAAGGGAAGTGCAACTTCAGATCACATCACTGTACCGTCACAAAAAGTGAACCGGCCAAGTTCAAGGTAACTTTTCAACCACATTCATAGTTTCAGAGAATTTGTGTTTACTTAAAGACCCTGTCACAACATAACGTATCGCCTCAACGTATGCCAACGTATGCGTAATATCGAAAAATACGTTAGTGTACGTTGGCGTGCGCTGATATAAGTTAGGGGTACGTTGGGGATACGTCGTTTACGTTAAGAGCACGCTGTGATACGCTGTGACAATTTGGACCACGAAAAAATATTGAGCATGCTCAAAATTTCTCGACGTACTCAACGTGTGCTTAATACGTTCTGCATAAGTTCCCGGTAAGTTTGTGGTACGTTAAATATACGTTGACATACGCTGACATACGTTAGTGGTACGTTACTCGTACGTTACTCGTAAGTTGGTATACGCTGATGAACGTAGGCTGGGGGAAACGTACAGCCAACGTAGTGATAACGAGTTGATAACGTATATGTGCCGTATGTCTAACGTATGCCTGACGTATTTCCAACGAGTTTCGACGTATTCTCACGTATTCACCTTATGCCGGGCGATCGTGTAAGGCCCTGTCACGTATCCATAGCGTATTGAACGTATACATAGCGTATGACTAACGTATTGATAGCGTATCACTAACTTATAACATACTTATGACAGCGTTTCACAGCGTATGCGAGCGTTTACGAGCGTATGACTAACGTATGCTTAACGTATACTTAATGTATTCGTAGCGTATGTCTGCCGTGTTCGACGTATCGTCAGCGAATCCTCGACGTACAACGAACACGTGGCTTATTATGCCGCTGTAGCACGTATAAATACCGCGCCGATCTCACATTACATCATTCCCGCCGATGTCATCAAGCAGTTAACATGCCTCCCAAGAAGAAGCAAGCAACCAGGGGCCGATGCCGAGGAGGAGGAAAAAGCAAGAAGGCCAAGACAGACCATGAAGAAGTGAGGATGAGATACTCAAGGGACCCATTTTTTACTCAAACCCTCCATAAGTTCCCAAAACACCGAATGCGCGCTAGCTGTACGGTAGCCCTGTCACACCATGGCGTATCGCCTGAACGTATAACAACGTATGCGAAATATCGAAAAATACGTTGGCGTACGTTGGTGTACGCTGATACAAGTTAGAGGTAAGTTTGGGATACGTCGTATACGTTAAGAGCACGCTGTGATACGTTGTGAAAATTTGGAACACGTCGAGCCCGCGAAAAATTATTGAGCATGTTCAAAATTTCTCGACGTACTCAACGTGTGCTTAACTTACGTTCTGCATAAGTTCCCGATAGGTTCGTGGTACGTTAGACATACGTTTACAAACGCTGACATACGTTAGACATACGCTGACATACGTTAGAGGTACGTTAATCGTCTTAAGTTGTAGGTTGGACATATAGATTTACCCTTCTAGATATTTTAATTGTTATCATCTAGGCTGCGTTTACTTGAACTGGCAACACTTGTCCCGCCGTGTACAAAACTAAATTTCTGCAACGGCATAAGTCACGTGTTCGTTGTACGCCGAGGACATTAATCCACGGTAATGTTGTCATTTTCAAAATATAGTTCATTCAAAACCGTAGATAAGGTTTTGGGATGGGCGGTAAGGGGAGGGGGCAGTGTCGTGGTGACTCAGTGGCGTATCTGGGGTATTTTTCAAGGGGGGGGGGGGGGGGGGGTGGCAAAGGTTTTTTCCCCGGTGAACACCAGTTCGACCCTATTAAGAAAACAAATTGCGCAGCTGGGTTGTTTATTCCAGCGAATGACGTTGCACCTTAAAGTTGATGCGCGCAGCGCGCGAAATTTTACAACATATCTACACGAATCTTGCCATTATTAAGGTACATTTTTCTTTCAAACGGGCTTCTAAAATAATATTCCTGGACAAATGCGCGCGTAGCGTGAGAAAATCTTTATACTAAATTGCCCATCATCAAACCGGGCAAGGGGCAAATAGTAGGGAGGGGCGATCCCTTACTCGGTTCTATGATTACCTTGATGTAAGTCGGTCACCGAAGTTACGTAATGCTGGCTTACACAAAATGTGTTTGGATGGTTAAATCTCTTCTCTTCTCCAAGTTTCTTTTCGATTTTCACTTCTTTTTTCCCCCACTTATTTATTTTTCCTTCCTTATCAACTATCTACACTATTCTTTTCGTTAACCTCTTTCCTTCCTACACTTTCGATTTTTTCTTTTTCCTTTTCCCTTTCCTTCCCTTTTATTTACCTCTTCTCTTTTTCTTTTCCTTTCCTTTCCCTTCTCTCTTTCTTCCCATCTCTTTCCTTTCCCCTTTCCTTTTCCCTTTTCTCTTCCTCTCTTCCCTCTCTTCTTCCCTTCTCTTCGATTTTGTTTTAGCCCGGTAGTTTGAGCTGGCCTTTCCGGTCAAAGCCGTCTGTGGGAGGCTGTGACTCTGCCCCCCCCCCCCCCCCTGACCCCTGGGAGATACGCTACTGTATGACTCAGATCAAAAACTTGACCGGACTTGAATGGAACTTAATTCAATGTCAATCAAAACTAAAATCAGAATAGCAAAGTCAATTTATACAGGGTGTCCCTAAAAAAAGGGTGCACATGTTTGCGCAACTTGTTTAACATGAGGTCCGAAAGTTTGGTGTAATATGTTTATATTCGCGGAAAGGGGAAACACTTCGTTTTCAGATGTCGTTTATTTCATCTGATTCGGATTTGTCAATCCTGAGATATACCCAGTTTATCAAACTTACCCAAAATCGACGTTGTGCCACTTTTACAGAAAGAATAATTAATACGAGAGCATCAAAACGATCCTTGGGCATCAATCGTCTTGAAACGTTGGGGTGGGCATTTGATCAGATGTGTTTTAAAGAGATTTGAGGGATTTCTACGAGCAGTAATTGTGGGATCCTTCTGAAGTGCACGCCGCACGTTATCAACGTGTTACTGTCAGGGACTGTGTCCTGCCACTTTTCATGTCTTAGTCTTCCAGAATCATGAGAATGTTCTTTATTCATATTGGCGTTTCGCGTTTGTACCATTTACCAAGTATTTCCAATACTGCTTTGTAGGTGTATTCCTAGATGGTGCGTGAGTGTTTGGGAAATGAATGGCAAATTATGGTGACTTCCGCTGGACTTCTCGTTTGATGATATTTTAATACCATGAACACCCTCTCTTCTAATGAAAATTGAGACCGCACCCCGCCATATGGACGTCTGTCTTGTTTTGAAAATGTAGGCCAAATAAACATTTTGTGAAACCTCGTCAAAAGGACTGGTTCGAATCCTGTAACAAACATCTTTATATTTAGTTCTGCTTGGATACACAGGCACTCATTCTATTATTTAAACCTATTCAATCTCAATACAAAAATGTTATTTTGCATAACACTGGTGAAGGGCAATCGTACAAGTGGAAGTTGTATCTTAGGAGTAAACCTTTGAAACTGTAAAGTGGCACAACATCGATTTTGGGTAGCTCTAGATAATTGTCCATATCTCAGGATTGACAAATCCGAATCAGATGAAAAACCGGCATCTGAAAGCCAGGTGTTAAGTCTTTCAATATGTGTAATCATCTTACACCAAATGTTAGAACTTCATGGTCAACAAGCTGGGTAAACACGTGCACCCTTTTTTTTTAGTAGGGACCCCCTGTAAGTTATCATTACGCGCAGCCTTCAAAATATCAGTAGCAGACAAATGGAGAGACATGGAAACACTTCCATTTTGTCATCAGTTCCTGGTTAAACAGAATGCCTATTTTGTCCAAAAGGTAACTTATTGTCTACTGTTTATAGTCTTTTGAAGGTACATGTATTATGTCACATTTTAAACGGGCGGGCATTATTGACCGATAGGTACACGCATTGTCTGTGAGAATTGGCCAACATGATCAGAAGTAAAGTAATATTTTGCAGTTTTTATTCCGTTTTCATCACACTTACTAAATGGACATTTTGTTTTCACATAGTGTTTCCATAAAAGTAAAACCAGTTCTCAGTTCATAGCTGATATTCAAAGCTGCAATTATGGCAAATAAGGTATACAGATTATTATGCATATTGTACAAGGGTCGGTCATTCATAAGATCTGCCACCTACCGCATAACTGTGCTAATATACATGTACATGATAAAGATGTAAAGCCAACTTATGTATGCATATCAATATCTGATAAAATGTTTTGATTAAAAATCCAAATATCTACTCACATGACTAGACAGTTTCGTCTTCCCGTTCGGAAGACTTCTTCGGTAGTGACTGGATCCACTTGTTTTTCCCGCGAGATTTTCTTGAACTCTCGTTCCCAGGAAGCTCAGGTGTTGTTAACAGTGGATCGTATACATGATTTAGAGAATAAATACCCTCGTCGCGGTTGATGATTTTGGCCCCCTGCCTTCGTATCCAAATGGATTCTCTTATCCAACGCTATGTTTGTCAAAGTCTTTGTCGAGGATTGATGCCCCTTCTCAGTCGACGGTGTGGTTCTCTTGTGCTATATGATCGGTAACTTAACGAGGGTATTTATTCTCTAAACACCTGAGCTTCCTGGGAACGAGAGTTCAAGCAAATCTCGCGGGATTAATTTTGTGGTCAGAAATATTATTTTTTATTTTTTCAATTAGGGTAAACTTTTTTTTGACTCACCCTGTAGTATAAAATATAAGGTGGACATGGTGAAATACACACTTATCCATTCATGCATATCTTCATGATCTTTGATGTAATCGTTTCACACACCTTTCTAGCAGCATAAATCTTTACATAATTTTGTATTCTGTAACTTTTGTGCACTTTTTTGTGTGATATCTGTGGGTTTGTCATAATGTTAGGGGCCATATCCAAACTCTCAAGTGATTTTATAGCGTTTTTATACCGATTTTACCCCGGTATTAAAACGGATTTTTTTTCTATTGTTAAAAGCATCGGAAAAAGATCGGTGATTAACTAGAGCCGCCTCTCTCCCCTCTCTACTTATCTGGCGTTAACAATAGAACTATTGTAGTACTCTCGATGGCTCAATTAGTGAAGCAGACAGATGAAAGCGCGAGGAAGGTTGTGTTATTAAGCTGACCAGTGCTTTAATCACCGATCTTTTTCCGATGCTTTTAACAATAGAAAAAAATACCGTTTTAATACCGGGGTAGAATCGGTATAAAACGCTATAAAATCACTTGAGAGTTTGGATATGGCCCCTTATAATGTTGGGTGGACTATAAAATACACAGTCTTCAAAAACAAATCAACATGCGCATAACTCTAAAACAATAGTTCAACAGGAATATAAATGTATGAAATTATTGGGTTATGTCTCTTCTCAATTTGTGAATGAAAAGTTCCATTTTCATGATCTTTGCACTTGGGTTTTGAACACGCAGAGTTATTTAACAAATGTATGGGCCGTATTGATTAAATGAAGTTACTAACGACTGGTGAGTGATAGGCTGCTGCGTGTTGAAAACCAAATGCAAAAATGAGAGACGCACTTTGCCACAGTCTTTAACAATTCTGTATCATTTTTTCTATTATTCTGAATAGAAAACCATTCTTTGCATACAATATCTCCAATTAATGTTATCGTTAGGTAACTTGAAGTTGAAGCTATAGTTTTAAAGTTATGAATGAGCATATTTATTACCCAGTAAGTTACTTTTTACAGACTGTATTGTATGCATAATTCTTATTGGTTGAAAATAGTAACTTCGTTGGTTGTAATTAAGGTCAATAAATGCGCATGTGTTGTTTCAGGAATCAATGTACACGCGCTGATGTTGATATGTGAATAATAGCACGACGACTCCATGGGGGAGTGGTACATGTTCATCAACATTTGCGCAAATGCATTGATTTGTTATCAAATCTTGAGAAACAAAGCATATACATGTGAATTATAAGTATGAATGGTTTATATTTATTATATGGGCGATTCCACGAGAATGTGACAAAACAAAAAACTGAAAATTGCTCCAAAAGATTTATTTTTACCTTCATGTGGTTCAAAGCCCATACAAAGGTTCAGGAAAAAAATGTATCAACATTTGGCTATTGTTTATTATGAGAAAAAAATCTACTTTTCCTACTTTCAAAATGGTAACACGTGTTACCGGAGCAACACTTTTTTGAAGAAAAAAATTGATTTGGTTTCAATTGAGGCCACTTTTTAATCCTACTAGTTAGGCCCTATTCAATAATAATAATAATAATAATAAAACGGTGCTTCTAAAGCGCCTCCCACCGAAGTCTCAAAGCGCTTAACAGATAACATAACAACACTGAAATTACATTACAATATAAGAATAATACAATATGTGGATGAACATGCAAAAACATTGTAAACAGGGTAATCAATCATCAAAAGCAATTGTGAATAAGTGTGTCTTAAGAGACGATTTGAAATGGCTAAGAGTTTTACAGTTCTTGATGTGAAGCGGAAGTTGATTCCAAAGTTCAGCTGAAGCATAACGAAATGAACGATGATCATAGGTTAAAGTTGAAGTTAAAGTTCAAATACTTAACAATTAGATAAATTCATAATCACCACTCCACAATAAGCCATCAAAATATCGTAACGCGTGTTACCAAACTCATATTCATGAAAACATGCTAAAACCTCAATTTTTTAAGTGTTATTTATGGTTTATATGTTAGTTCAATTGTCAAAGTCAAAATTAATTTTAATTTAGAAATTAAATAAAGAATCGAATGCTAGTAAATTATGGCGTACCGAAAATAGTGTTTTTATTACCTTTCTCGCAAGTTTGTCCTTGTCAGCCAGGTAGACATTGACACTGATCGAACATTACATGGTATGTGGCACTGATATAGCCAGTCAGCCTACTACAATGTAATGTTATTGGGACAATTGATTGTAGATTGGTTAGTTTAAGTACAAAAGCCAGACAAAGTTGAGAATACCTAACACACAAAGTCCCTTACCAGGCGCTTTGATGTTGGCTAATCCAAAATAAATAATCGATAGTCGATACCAAAAATCTGAGATACATTAGATGAGCAAATTTCTCCTCCGTAGTTTGATACCTCATTCATACAAATCTAATGGATACGTTTAAAGTTATGATGATTTTATTAACCACGACTAACGACAACAAAGTTGCACTAGAATTAATCTTTCTAGGGAGTGTAGATTTCAAAGGCAGTCACCAATAATGCAGGTGACCCATTTGAAATTCATACTTTCTATGTGGAAGATTAAGGTCATGTCTTCCATAGGGGGTGTATAGATTGCAAATTGAATAGCCAAATGGCATCGCTTACCTCCAGATAGCGCTGGTCTTTATGAGGGTATAATTCTAATATGATGGTGTATTTATGTACCCACATGCTCAAACACAAATCTTAACATTTCTTAGTAAATGATGTGTCGATCACTAAAATAATATGTGACCCATCACATAAAAACAGACCAGTTGTCAACAAACCTTATTTGCAGAAAAGAACCAAAGAAGATGAGAAAAAATGAAGAAAATAGAAGGAATTTATCCCCGCTCAAGCTTCACTTTTTTTTAATGTTCAATTTCAATAAATTTCATGTTAAAGCTAAAAATTAGGTTTGTAAAATGAAGAGCCAACTGGTCTGTTTTAATGTGATGGGTCGCATATGCTCTGACATTACTGCACGGATGGTAAACAATGAATAAAACACAAACTTGTGTGTTGCAGTTGTATGTGTTAGAGTGGTGTCAATTGGTTAGAAAACATAGATTTCCTACTGGATGTTTGATAATTCGTATATAGAAAGAAGTTGACAATAATCTCTCTCAAACTGATGAAGAGGCATACATAAGGAAAGAGTTCAAAAAGTCCACACTCATTGGAGAGGTCATGTTTAAATTGTAATTGATTATCTTATAGTGACATAAAGTAATACAGATTTTTGAGGAATTCTGTTACTTACATGTTGATACCCCTTTGATACTACTAAAAACCCTTAGGTCCACTCTCACCAGCCAGATCTGGAGGGAATATCTCAAGGTTGAGATTTCTCCATCTGAACTCTATTTTATCTATCACCAATTGAACAGACGTAAGGCAGTTCACCCAGGGTGAAGTGGACCTTTGCCTTTTAACTGCACAAAGATTTCTGAAAAAAAATTGGTGCGGATTAACAAGTGAACATACATGAGCACCAGGGAATATCATAAACACACTACTTGTTTCTTTGTTTGCACAGGGTGAGTAAAAAAATGCAATAGTGGAAAGATGCCATTTTGTTTATAAAACCAAGTTGAAGTTTGAAAAAACTTTAAACATCATAAGAATAACATATTATTTGTAAATAGCTTGGTGTGAAAATATAAAGTTAATAGCATTTTCCGTTTGCCTATGGTGAACATTTTACCGGATGCACCCAAATCATGCATAGATCACAAAATACGTCTGTCATTCATATACATTTGAAAACTGGAGTAAATTTGTGACGTAATTGGAATTAAATGCACCCTTTCTTGTTCACATAGGAGAAACATAATCAATTTACCTTACCCATGCTATGAATTAGTTATGATGTTCTAAGTATATTCAAATGTGAAAATGCAATGAGTGCGGTGTCAATTGAAAATCACTAAGTTTCGTGGACAGACACATAGGCCTACATGTACATTGGGTTGTGCAGTGAAAAGGTTTACCAAAAAAAATGCGATTGACCTTATTTTAAATTCATATATTGATAGTAACAAACACATCATTCTTGCAACGTCGAAAAAGTTGAAACCTCCAATTTGCCTTTGAAAACAAGATGGCGTCTTTCAAAACATCCGCATATGTGTCTTTTCATGTACAATCTTTTATTTGTGACATTTTGATTTCAATTGCATTACTTTTCAATCTTTATAAATTGGGATTTGTTTATTGTCATTTGGTAGCAAACGGGAAGATGTACGTTGGTAGCTAACACTTATGTCTCCAAAATACTATATAAAAAACTGATCATTAGACAATCACATTCACAGTTATGACTCCTTCAATGAGTATGGTCTTTCCAAATGTGTGGTTTTAAGGGGAATGGAAAATAGCCCATAACAAGATAAGTCTTGATTCAGAAAAGTGATAGTGAAGGCTAGCCATGCAGACATGGGCAGACTCTCTGAGATGACTCGAACAATTCTGGATCTAGATCAAACTAACACAAAAAGGGGGCTGCGAGAATTGAACAATATGAATACCGATTAGGAAGAATGACGCAGAGCGTCAGTATCAGAATTAAACAGAGTATCGTCATCAGAGACACCGGCAGATTCCCGTTCCACATGTGTCCAACTCCCTTTTGTGCTTCGACTGTCAATTGTGTTCAACGGGAGCTGATGACTCGGCTGATGATATCTTATGAGGAGATCTTAAGGGCAGTGTCAGCAGAGGTGAGTTTATTTAATATTTTTTTATTTAGTATTGCTTGATTAGTTGCTATTGATTGATTGATTGATTGATTGAATATCATAAACCGGCCATAATGATTCCAGATATAGCTGACCACTTAAACATCCAGAAAGCTTACTAATAAGACATGTGCAAGCCTTCTTCAAGAAGCAAAGCTGAAGTTACTAAGTCAATGGATTCCTAGTCCAAGCCAAAGTTCCATTCAAATTCCCTGCCATAAATGATGTGTGAGTCAAAATCTAAAATTTCAATGTCTGACATCAATGTCAAAGTCCGAACCGGGAAATCCACACCCTCGATGTCCGAGTCTAAGTTCACAGATCCAGCTGTAACCAGGGTGTCAAAGCACAGCAGAGTAGTAAAAGAATGCATCAACAGAGGAGTTGAGGAGCCGGGGTGTTACATAATTGCAGTGATGTTTTATTACGTTGTCACTGGCTTTAATGTAATCCCTTGGCCCTCATGCATAATCATCAATTTCAGATGTTGACGTATTCCAGACGACCAAAAGAGGAGCTGCTGCAGAGGGGCCAGGGGGTTACATTATTGCAGTGATGTTATATTATGCTGTCACTGGCTTTAATGATATCCCATGGCCCTTATGCATAATCATTCACTTTAAACTATGACGGATTTTAGGCGACAAAAAGAGGAGCTGCTGCAGAGGGGCCATGGGTAACATTATTGCAGTGATGTTATATTATGCTGTCACTGGCCTTAATGTAATCGCATGGCCCTGAAGCATATTCATTAACTTTAGCTGTTGAGGGATTCTAGGCGACCAACAGAGGGGCTGCTGCAGAGGGGCTAGGGGGTTACATTATGGCTGTGATGTTTTATTTTACAGTCACTGGCCTTTATGTAATCGCATGGCCCTGAAGCATATTCATCAAATTTAGACGTTCAGGACTCTAGGCGACCAACAGAGGAGCTGCTGCAGAGGGACCAGGGGTTATATTATTGCAGTGAAGTTATATTATGCTGTCACTGGATTTAATGTAATCCATTGGCCCTGAAGCATACTCATCATCTTTAGACATTGAGGGATTCTAGGCGACCAACAGGGGAGCTGCTGCAGAGGGGCTAGGGGGTTACATTATGGCTGTGATGTTTTATTTTACTGTCACTGGCCTTTATGTAATCGCATGGCCCTGAAGCATATTCATCAAATATAGACGTTCAGGGATTCTAGGCGACCAACAGAGGAGCTGCTGCAGAGGGGCCAGGGGTTATATTATTGCAGTGAAGTTATATTATGCTGTCACTGGCTTTAATGTAATCCATTGGCCCTGAAGCATAATCATCATCTTTAGACATTGAGGGATTCTAGGCGACCAACAGAGGAGCTGCTGCAGAGGGGCCTTGGCTAGGGGTTACCTTATTGCAGTGATGTTATATTATGCTGTCACTGGTTTTAATGTAATCCCATGGCCCCGAAGCACAATCATCAACTTTAGACGCTGAGAGATTGTAGGTGACCAACAGAGGAGCTGCTGCAGAGGGGTTAGGGGGTTACATTATGGCAGTGATGTTTTATTTGACTGTCACTGGCCTTAATGTAATCCCATGGCCCTGCAGCATAATCATTATCTTTAGACGTTGGGGGATTCTAGGCGACCAACAGAGGAGCTGCTGCAGAGGGGCTAAAAGGTTACATTTTGGCAGTGATGTTATATTTTACTGTCACTGGCCTTAATGTCATCCCATGGCATCATCATCAACTTTAGACTTTAGCTGGTTAAGAAAGTAACTGGATTATTTAATAGGTTTATATCCTTCTCCTATAGATGATGTAACATAACTTGTGTATTTTGTACACAACTTAATTGTGTATAAAATACACAAGTTATGTTTACATAACTTGTGTATTTTATACACAAATACTGTGTGAAAGGTTTACATAATAATTATGGAGTTCTATATTTAACATAATTATGTAAACATTTTTCTGTGTGAAGCAACTACCTTAATCAATTGTTTCTATTTGAAAACATTAAGTTTGATCTTGAGTATCGCATGCAAAACTGATATCTATATACATTTGTATGTTTTATCATACGACGATCATCCAGTTTAAAATGCGATTACGCAGACTATGCGACGAGTGTTTAAAGAACAGAACACATAGACCAATAATTACTTTTTGAGTCCAATTTAATTCGGACCGGTAAACACATGATACAAGATCAATTCTATTTTCACGAATTAATAAAAACTTTATCGAGCCATGTGTTGCGAAAATATATGATCATCAATTTCTGATATATGTGCACTTACCTACGGATCCTTCTCTATGCCGTAAATAGATTCATCAGGTCTGTAGATAATCATGAAAGAATTGAGTTTTTTGGCCATACCCCCTCTTCTCTGTTTATGACCTCTGTGCCTCGTCTCCTAATCCAGATGGATTCTCGTATCCATGGCAGGTAATAGAGGAGGAGCTGAATAGCAGATTAGCCCTATTTCTAATCCTATTCCCTTCTTTCATGATCAATTATCACCCTTTTGTATATTGTAAGAATAATCCTCCTTGAATCGGCCTTTCAAGACATGTGTATAGCCGCGGCGCGGCGATCGCATGCGTACGAGGGCATAACATCTATTTTCTTAATTAAGACAATGGATGTCTGGTCCCTCGTAAGCATGCGTGATAATATTTTACACCACAGAAAGAGATCTCAGGGAAACGAACATTTCAGCAAATCTTCTACCGAAATCGGCGGTATATTCGGAAAGTTGCGAATTATTGAATACGTCATTCTGTTTAGGGAACAAACTGTGAATTCTTAAGAAATGAGTTCGACAATTTGGTCATTTTCATGCATTTCCTGCAATTTCCTGTAATTCAGACATAGTTCAAAATAAACTTATTCGTGTATCGTACCAATTTATGATGATATGAACGTGACCGCCGTTGACCGAAAAATGTAATATTGAATCAAATATTGCTACATTATTTCTGATGCATAC
>JAYJML010000178.1:0-77399 GCA_035610835.1 Ophiura sarsii | reverse complement strand
CAAGGATTCGAACCTGGGGCCGCGGCGTGGAAGTCTCATATGTTAACCACTACACCAACCGGGCGTGTGTGCATGTTGTAATTGAATTATACGCTATCAATACACGTGCATTGTTATTGCAGCGGTGAATCATTGCAACGGTACACCATTACAACTCATCAAATTTCTCATTATTATGAAATGCAAAACTTTTTTTCTCAATGGATTAGTGTTTAGTGGACAATGTGAAACTCATAGGCTATCTTTTAGAAGAAATTAATCGCATCTTCGGTATGTTTCAACGGTTCACCCCTGCTGAATTTAAACATATATGACTATAGATTTATATTATTTCACCAATGGTACACCGTTGAAAGGTAGGTATGCGGTGCTTAATATTTGCTTTAAAAGGGTCTATATGAACGGTATTTGTCCTCTAATCCCTTATCCATTGAAAAATCAGTTCTGTATATCGTAACAATGACACATTTGATGATTTCTTATGGTGAACCGATGATATTGTTTCACCATTGCGATGACAATACACGAGCATTGATAGCGTATAATTCAGTTACAATGTGCACACACGCCCGGTTGGTGTAGTGGTTAACATATGAGACTTGCACCCCACTGTCCCGGGTTCGAATCCTTGTCTAAGCTTCTATTCGATAATGATTTATTTGTTGCTTCTTTTTTCTAACAATCATGATTTGCATTATTTGTTTTTAATCAGCACTATCATTGTGTCTTCTATTTCTTGAATAATCATAATGTCCTAGATTTTGGTACCGAAAGAGTGCAGATGTACTCATTCTTATAAATGGGCGTAATGGCTTGACAACTTTGATTTATTGTCAAAACAAAACAGGCATATTTCATGTTGGGTCTATATTTTTAAGTTATATAGCCACTGGTATTAAGATATATAGATATAGATACTGGTCTTGAGATATATATAAACGACAGGAAGATGTTTTCTCAACGTTTAGCTGATGATATATGAGGTCGAGCATCCATCTGAATTTAAATAACTGGTCATTTCTATAGTTTCACTGCCATTTTAAGTGAAAAACATTCCTCCGTATTTAAAAGTGACCGGTCCCTAAAAGTACGTTGACGCATATTGTTTGAACACGTGACCAGTGTTATAACCTATCTGTCGTCCAAATCTGGTGAAGAAATCTTTGTTTAATCTCATGTTATAGCCAAAAGACTAAACACATATGATTTTTTTAGCAAATGACTCAGACAATCAAGGAAAAAAAGGTTGGCACACTTTGTCTTAATTACGGGAAAAAACCCGCCCCTCTCCCCGGAGGCAATGTTGATCCGAGTCATATTATCAGAAGCCATGGTAGGTCCCCCAACATTGATTGATGGGGGATGGGGAAGGATATAAGAAAGGGGGAGACTTTTGCTTTCTATTAAACAGTGCTATGTCCCAAGTCTGATCTCAATTGCGAGCACAGGGATATTTGTAATAAGTTGCGTCAAGTGTGCCAACTATTATTTTCCTTGATTGTCTGAGCGAAATCCTAAATTCACCATGTGGGATTGGTTTTTTGGCTATAACTTTAGAACCAAATGCCCGATGCTAACGAGGTTTTGCACGATTATTGTAGGCCATATTGTCAACATTCCCAAAAAGTTACAAGTATCAATTACGTCATTTAGGGATTGGTCAGTCAATACTTAGGCAACATATACGTCAAAACATGTTATTTTTACAATTTATTTTCATGGATGTGAAACAAAATGTTGAAGAACAATTAGAGTTCGTATATGTATTAATTGATTTCTAATCAACATTTGATAGACGGCATATTAAGTCAGACAAAAGTGTATTAGGGACTGGCCATTAATTACTAAGGCTGTCTCTGTATATTAAATGTGTGCGACGATAGGTCTATAATAGGCATATTAAGTCAGACAAAAGTGTATTAGGGACTGGCCATTAATTACTAAGGCTGTCTCTGTATATTAAATGTGTGCGACGATAGGTCTATAATAGGCCTTGCAATTGTTATAGTTCATGCAAACATTACTATCTTCAGAAGATAGCAATTAATGACACGATGCCATGTTATGTTCCTAGCATTAAAATATATAATCATGGAAAATAATCATAATAACATTTATTTACAAAATAAATAAAGCCACATAAACAGAATGGCTAATACAAACAAAGATAGAAGAACGAAAAGTCACTTTGTGTATTAGGGACTGGTCATTATTTACTAACGCTGTCTCTGTATGTTAATTGTGTGCGACTATAGGTGTATAATAGGCCTTGTCATTGTTATATAGTTCATGCAAACATTACTATCTTCAGAAGATGACACGTTATGTTCTTATCATTTAAATATGAAATTATGGAAAATAAATAAAGTCACATATATCAAATAATGCGCCATGAAGACAAAACTCTAAGATAACGTGCCGATTATTTGAAAAATGGACTTTATGATCGTTTAGAAATAAGCTTAGAGGCACACACAAGAAGAAGAAAAATAGAAGATTGGGCAAGGATTCGAACCTGGGGCCGCGGCGTGGAAGTCTCATATGTTAACCATTACACCAACCGGGCGTGTGTGCATGTTGTAATTGAATTATACGCTATCAATACACGTGCATTGTTATTGCAGCGGTGAATCATTGCAACGGTACACCATTACAACTCATCAAATTTCTCATTATTATGAAATGCAAAACTTTTTTTCTCAATGGATTAGTGTTTAGTGGACAATGTGAAACTCATAGGCTATCTTTTAGAAGAAATTAATCGCATCTTCGGTATGTTTCAACGGTTCACCCCTGCTGAATTTAAACATATATGACTATAGATTTATATTATTTCACCAATGGTACACCGTTGAAAGGTAGGTATGCGGTGCTTAATATTTGCTTTAAAAGGGTCTATATGAACGGTATTTGTCCTCTAATCCCTTATCCATTGAAAAATCAGTTCTGTATATCGTAACAATGACACATTTGATGATTTCTTATGGTGAACCGATGATATTGTTTCACCATTGCGATGACAATACACGAGCATTGATAGCGTATAATTCAGTTACAATGTGCACACACGCCCGGTTGGTGTAGTGGTTAACATATGAGACTTGCACCCCACTGTCCCGGGTTCGAATCCTTGTCTAAGCTTCTATTCGATAATGATTTATTTGTTGCTTCTTTTTTCTAACAATCATGATTTGCATTATTTGTTTTTAATCAGCACTATCATTGTGTCTTCTATTTCTTGAATAATCATAATGTCCTAGATTTTGGTACCGAAAGAGTGCAGATGTACTCATTCTTATAAATGGGCGTAATGGCTTGACAACTTTGATTTATTGTCAAAACAAAACAGGCATATTTCATGTTGGGTCTATATTTTTAAGTTATATAGCCACTGGTATTAAGATATATAGATATAGATACTGGTCTTGAGATATATATAAACGACAGGAAGATGTTTTCTCAACGTTTAGCTGATGATATATGAGGTCGAGCATCCATCTGAATTTAAATAACTGGTCATTTCTATAGTTTCACTGCCATTTTAAGTGAAAAACATTCCTCCGTATTTAAAAGTGACCGGTCCCTAAAAGTACGTTGACGCATATTGTTTGAACACGTGACCAGTGTTATAACCTATCTGTCGTCCAAATCTGGTGAAGAAATCTTTGTTTAATCTCATGTTATAGCCAAAAGACTAAACACATATGATTTTTTTAGCAAATGACTCAGACAATCAAGGAAAAAAAGGTTGGCACACTTTGTCTTAATTACGGGAAAAAACCCGCCCCTCTCCCCGGAGGCAATGTTGATCCGAGTCATATTATCAGAAGCCATGGTAGGTCCCCCAACATTGATTGATGGGGGATGGGGAAGGATATAAGAAAGGGGGAGACTTTTGCTTTCTATTAAACAGTGCTATGTCCCAAGTCTGATCTCAATTGCGAGCACAGGGATATTTGTAATAAGTTGCGTCAAGTGTGCCAACTATTATTTTCCTTGATTGTCTGAGCGAAATCCTAAATTCACCATGTGGGATTGGTTTTTTGGCTATAACTTTAGAACCAAATGCCCGATGCTAACGAGGTTTTGCACGATTATTGTAGGCCATATTGTCAACATTCCCAAAAAGTTACAAGTATCAATTACGTCATTTAGGGATTGGTCAGTCAATACTTAGGCAACATATACGTCAAAACATGTTATTTTTACAATTTATTTTCATGGATGTGAAACAAAATGTTGAAGAACAATTAGAGTTCGTATATGTATTAATTGATTTCTAATCAACATTTGATAGACGGCATATTAAGTCAGACAAAAGTGTATTAGGGACTGGCCATTAATTACTAAGGCTGTCTCTGTATATTAAATGTGTGCGACGATAGGTCTATAATAGGCATATTAAGTCAGACAAAAGTGTATTAGGGACTGGCCATTAATTACTAAGGCTGTCTCTGTATATTAAATGTGTGCGACGATAGGTCTATAATAGGCCTTGCAATTGTTATAGTTCATGCAAACATTACTATCTTCAGAAGATAGCAATTAATGACACGATGCCATGTTATGTTCCTAGCATTAAAATATATAATCATGGAAAATAATCATAATAACATTTATTTACAAAATAAATAAAGCCACATAAACAGAATGGCTAATACAAACAAAGATAGAAGAACGAAAAGTCACTTTGTGTATTAGGGACTGGTCATTATTTACTAACGCTGTCTCTGTATGTTAATTGTGTGCGACTATAGGTGTATAATAGGCCTTGTCATTGTTATATAGTTCATGCAAACATTACTATCTTCAGAAGATGACACGTTATGTTCTTATCATTTAAATATGAAATTATGGAAAATAAATAAAGTCACATATATCAAATAATGCGCCATGAAGACAAAACTCTAAGATAACGTGCCGATTATTTGAAAAATGGACTTTATGATCGTTTAGAAATAAGCTTAGAGGCACACACAAGAAGAAGAAAAATAGAAGATTGGGCAAGGATTCGAACCTGGGGCCGCGGCGTGGAAGTCTCATATGTTAACCATTACACCAACCGGGCGTGTGTGCATGTTGTAATTGAATTATACGCTATCAATACACGTGCATTGTTATTGCAGCGGTGAATCATTGCAACGGTACACCATTACAACTCATCAAATTTCTCATTATTATGAAATGCAAAACTTTTTTTCTCAATGGATTAGTGTTTAGTGGACAATGTGAAACTCATAGGCTATCTTTTAGAAGAAATTAATCGCATCTTCGGTATGTTTCAACGGTTCACCCCTGCTGAATTTAAACATATATGACTATAGATTTATATTATTTCACCAATGGTACACCGTTGAAAGGTAGGTATGCGGTGCTTAATATTTGCTTTAAAAGGGTCTATATGAACGGTATTTGTCCTCTAATCCCTTATCCATTGAAAAATCAGTTCTGTATATCGTAACAATGACACATTTGATGATTTCTTATGGTGAACCGATGATATTGTTTCACCATTGCGATGACAATACACGAGCATTGATAGCGTATAATTCAGTTACAATGTGCACACACGCCCGGTTGGTGTAGTGGTTAACATATGAGACTTGCACCCCACTGTCCCGGGTTCGAATCCTTGTCTAAGCTTCTATTCGATAATGATTTATTTGTTGCTTCTTTTTTCTAACAATCATGATTTGCATTATTTGTTTTTAATCAGCACTATCATTGTGTCTTCTATTTCTTGAATAATCATAATGTCCTAGATTTTGGTACCGAAAGAGTGCAGATGTACTCATTCTTATAAATGGGCGTAATGGCTTGACAACTTTGATTTATTGTCAAAACAAAACAGGCATATTTCATGTTGGGTCTATATTTTTAAGTTATATAGCCACTGGTATTAAGATATATAGATATAGATACTGGTCTTGAGATATATATAAACGACAGGAAGATGTTTTCTCAACGTTTAGCTGATGATATATGAGGTCGAGCATCCATCTGAATTTAAATAACTGGTCATTTCTATAGTTTCACTGCCATTTTAAGTGAAAAACATTCCTCCGTATTTAAAAGTGACCGGTCCCTAAAAGTACGTTGACGCATATTGTTTGAACACGTGACCAGTGTTATAACCTATCTGTCGTCCAAATCTGGTGAAGAAATCTTTGTTTAATCTCATGTTATAGCCAAAAGACTAAACACATATGATTTTTTTAGCAAATGACTCAGACAATCAAGGAAAAAAAGGTTGGCACACTTTGTCTTAATTACGGGAAAAAACCCGCCCCTCTCCCCGGAGGCAATGTTGATCCGAGTCATATTATCAGAAGCCATGGTAGGTCCCCCAACATTGATTGATGGGGGATGGGGAAGGATATAAGAAAGGGGGAGACTTTTGCTTTCTATTAAACAGTGCTATGTCCCAAGTCTGATCTCAATTGCGAGCACAGGGATATTTGTAATAAGTTGCGTCAAGTGTGCCAACTATTATTTTCCTTGATTGTCTGAGCGAAATCCTAAATTCACCATGTGGGATTGGTTTTTTGGCTATAACTTTAGAACCAAATGCCCGATGCTAACGAGGTTTTGCACGATTATTGTAGGCCATATTGTCAACATTCCCAAAAAGTTACAAGTATCAATTACGTCATTTAGGGATTGGTCAGTCAATACTTAGGCAACATATACGTCAAAACATGTTATTTTTACAATTTATTTTCATGGATGTGAAACAAAATGTTGAAGAACAATTAGAGTTCGTATATGTATTAATTGATTTCTAATCAACATTTGATAGACGGCATATTAAGTCAGACAAAAGTGTATTAGGGACTGGCCATTAATTACTAAGGCTGTCTCTGTATATTAAATGTGTGCGACGATAGGTCTATAATAGGCATATTAAGTCAGACAAAAGTGTATTAGGGACTGGCCATTAATTACTAAGGCTGTCTCTGTATATTAAATGTGTGCGACGATAGGTCTATAATAGGCCTTGCAATTGTTATAGTTCATGCAAACATTACTATCTTCAGAAGATAGCAATTAATGACACGATGCCATGTTATGTTCCTAGCATTAAAATATATAATCATGGAAAATAATCATAATAACATTTATTTACAAAATAAATAAAGCCACATAAACAGAATGGCTAATACAAACAAAGATAGAAGAACGAAAAGTCACTTTGTGTATTAGGGACTGGTCATTATTTACTAACGCTGTCTCTGTATGTTAATTGTGTGCGACTATAGGTGTATAATAGGCCTTGTCATTGTTATATAGTTCATGCAAACATTACTATCTTCAGAAGATGACACGTTATGTTCTTATCATTTAAATATGAAATTATGGAAAATAAATAAAGTCACATATATCAAATAATGCGCCATGAAGACAAAACTCTAAGATAACGTGCCGATTATTTGAAAAATGGACTTTATGATCGTTTAGAAATAAGCTTAGAGGCACACACAAGAAGAAGAAAAATAGAAGATTGGGCAAGGATTCGAACCTGGGGCCGCGGCGTGGAAGTCTCATATGTTAACCATTACACCAACCGGGCGTGTGTGCATGTTGTAATTGAATTATACGCTATCAATACACGTGCATTGTTATTGCAGCGGTGAATCATTGCAACGGTACACCATTACAACTCATCAAATTTCTCATTATTATGAAATGCAAAACTTTTTTTCTCAATGGATTAGTGTTTAGTGGACAATGTGAAACTCATAGGCTATCTTTTAGAAGAAATTAATCGCATCTTCGGTATGTTTCAACGGTTCACCCCTGCTGAATTTAAACATATATGACTATAGATTTATATTATTTCACCAATGGTACACCGTTGAAAGGTAGGTATGCGGTGCTTAATATTTGCTTTAAAAGGGTCTATATGAACGGTATTTGTCCTCTAATCCCTTATCCATTGAAAAATCAGTTCTGTATATCGTAACAATGACACATTTGATGATTTCTTATGGTGAACCGATGATATTGTTTCACCATTGCGATGACAATACACGAGCATTGATAGCGTATAATTCAGTTACAATGTGCACACACGCCCGGTTGGTGTAGTGGTTAACATATGAGACTTGCACCCCACTGTCCCGGGTTCGAATCCTTGTCTAAGCTTCTATTCGATAATGATTTATTTGTTGCTTCTTTTTTCTAACAATCATGATTTGCATTATTTGTTTTTAATCAGCACTATCATTGTGTCTTCTATTTCTTGAATAATCATAATGTCCTAGATTTTGGTACCGAAAGAGTGCAGATGTACTCATTCTTATAAATGGGCGTAATGGCTTGACAACTTTGATTTATTGTCAAAACAAAACAGGCATATTTCATGTTGGGTCTATATTTTTAAGTTATATAGCCACTGGTATTAAGATATATAGATATAGATACTGGTCTTGAGATATATATAAACGACAGGAAGATGTTTTCTCAACGTTTAGCTGATGATATATGAGGTCGAGCATCCATCTGAATTTAAATAACTGGTCATTTCTATAGTTTCACTGCCATTTTAAGTGAAAAACATTCCTCCGTATTTAAAAGTGACCGGTCCCTAAAAGTACGTTGACGCATATTGTTTGAACACGTGACCAGTGTTATAACCTATCTGTCGTCCAAATCTGGTGAAGAAATCTTTGTTTAATCTCATGTTATAGCCAAAAGACTAAACACATATGATTTTTTTAGCAAATGACTCAGACAATCAAGGAAAAAAAGGTTGGCACACTTTGTCTTAATTACGGGAAAAAACCCGCCCCTCTCCCCGGAGGCAATGTTGATCCGAGTCATATTATCAGAAGCCATGGTAGGTCCCCCAACATTGATTGATGGGGGATGGGGAAGGATATAAGAAAGGGGGAGACTTTTGCTTTCTATTAAACAGTGCTATGTCCCAAGTCTGATCTCAATTGCGAGCACAGGGATATTTGTAATAAGTTGCGTCAAGTGTGCCAACTATTATTTTCCTTGATTGTCTGAGCGAAATCCTAAATTCACCATGTGGGATTGGTTTTTTGGCTATAACTTTAGAACCAAATGCCCGATGCTAACGAGGTTTTGCACGATTATTGTAGGCCATATTGTCAACATTCCCAAAAAGTTACAAGTATCAATTACGTCATTTAGGGATTGGTCAGTCAATACTTAGGCAACATATACGTCAAAACATGTTATTTTTACAATTTATTTTCATGGATGTGAAACAAAATGTTGAAGAACAATTAGAGTTCGTATATGTATTAATTGATTTCTAATCAACATTTGATAGACGGCATATTAAGTCAGACAAAAGTGTATTAGGGACTGGCCATTAATTACTAAGGCTGTCTCTGTATATTAAATGTGTGCGACGATAGGTCTATAATAGGCATATTAAGTCAGACAAAAGTGTATTAGGGACTGGCCATTAATTACTAAGGCTGTCTCTGTATATTAAATGTGTGCGACGATAGGTCTATAATAGGCCTTGCAATTGTTATAGTTCATGCAAACATTACTATCTTCAGAAGATAGCAATTAATGACACGATGCCATGTTATGTTCCTAGCATTAAAATATATAATCATGGAAAATAATCATAATAACATTTATTTACAAAATAAATAAAGCCACATAAACAGAATGGCTAATACAAACAAAGATAGAAGAACGAAAAGTCACTTTGTGTATTAGGGACTGGTCATTATTTACTAACGCTGTCTCTGTATGTTAATTGTGTGCGACTATAGGTGTATAATAGGCCTTGTCATTGTTATATAGTTCATGCAAACATTACTATCTTCAGAAGATGACACGTTATGTTCTTATCATTTAAATATGAAATTATGGAAAATAAATAAAGTCACATATATCAAATAATGCGCCATGAAGACAAAACTCTAAGATAACGTGCCGATTATTTGAAAAATGGACTTTATGATCGTTTAGAAATAAGCTTAGAGGCACACACAAGAAGAAGAAAAATAGAAGATTGGGCAAGGATTCGAACCTGGGGCCGCGGCGTGGAAGTCTCATATGTTAACCATTACACCAACCGGGCGTGTGTGCATGTTGTAATTGAATTATACGCTATCAATACACGTGCATTGTTATTGCAGCGGTGAATCATTGCAACGGTACACCATTACAACTCATCAAATTTCTCATTATTATGAAATGCAAAACTTTTTTTCTCAATGGATTAGTGTTTAGTGGACAATGTGAAACTCATAGGCTATCTTTTAGAAGAAATTAATCGCATCTTCGGTATGTTTCAACGGTTCACCCCTGCTGAATTTAAACATATATGACTATAGATTTATATTATTTCACCAATGGTACACCGTTGAAAGGTAGGTATGCGGTGCTTAATATTTGCTTTAAAAGGGTCTATATGAACGGTATTTGTCCTCTAATCCCTTATCCATTGAAAAATCAGTTCTGTATATCGTAACAATGACACATTTGATGATTTCTTATGGTGAACCGATGATATTGTTTCACCATTGCGATGACAATACACGAGCATTGATAGCGTATAATTCAGTTACAATGTGCACACACGCCCGGTTGGTGTAGTGGTTAACATATGAGACTTGCACCCCACTGTCCCGGGTTCGAATCCTTGTCTAAGCTTCTATTCGATAATGATTTATTTGTTGCTTCTTTTTTCTAACAATCATGATTTGCATTATTTGTTTTTAATCAGCACTATCATTGTGTCTTCTATTTCTTGAATAATCATAATGTCCTAGATTTTGGTACCGAAAGAGTGCAGATGTACTCATTCTTATAAATGGGCGTAATGGCTTGACAACTTTGATTTATTGTCAAAACAAAACAGGCATATTTCATGTTGGGTCTATATTTTTAAGTTATATAGCCACTGGTATTAAGATATATAGATATAGATACTGGTCTTGAGATATATATAAACGACAGGAAGATGTTTTCTCAACGTTTAGCTGATGATATATGAGGTCGAGCATCCATCTGAATTTAAATAACTGGTCATTTCTATAGTTTCACTGCCATTTTAAGTGAAAAACATTCCTCCGTATTTAAAAGTGACCGGTCCCTAAAAGTACGTTGACGCATATTGTTTGAACACGTGACCAGTGTTATAACCTATCTGTCGTCCAAATCTGGTGAAGAAATCTTTGTTTAATCTCATGTTATAGCCAAAAGACTAAACACATATGATTTTTTTAGCAAATGACTCAGACAATCAAGGAAAAAAAGGTTGGCACACTTTGTCTTAATTACGGGAAAAAACCCGCCCCTCTCCCCGGAGGCAATGTTGATCCGAGTCATATTATCAGAAGCCATGGTAGGTCCCCCAACATTGATTGATGGGGGATGGGGAAGGATATAAGAAAGGGGGAGACTTTTGCTTTCTATTAAACAGTGCTATGTCCCAAGTCTGATCTCAATTGCGAGCACAGGGATATTTGTAATAAGTTGCGTCAAGTGTGCCAACTATTATTTTCCTTGATTGTCTGAGCGAAATCCTAAATTCACCATGTGGGATTGGTTTTTTGGCTATAACTTTAGAACCAAATGCCCGATGCTAACGAGGTTTTGCACGATTATTGTAGGCCATATTGTCAACATTCCCAAAAAGTTACAAGTATCAATTACGTCATTTAGGGATTGGTCAGTCAATACTTAGGCAACATATACGTCAAAACATGTTATTTTTACAATTTATTTTCATGGATGTGAAACAAAATGTTGAAGAACAATTAGAGTTCGTATATGTATTAATTGATTTCTAATCAACATTTGATAGACGGCATATTAAGTCAGACAAAAGTGTATTAGGGACTGGCCATTAATTACTAAGGCTGTCTCTGTATATTAAATGTGTGCGACGATAGGTCTATAATAGGCATATTAAGTCAGACAAAAGTGTATTAGGGACTGGCCATTAATTACTAAGGCTGTCTCTGTATATTAAATGTGTGCGACGATAGGTCTATAATAGGCCTTGCAATTGTTATAGTTCATGCAAACATTACTATCTTCAGAAGATAGCAATTAATGACACGATGCCATGTTATGTTCCTAGCATTAAAATATATAATCATGGAAAATAATCATAATAACATTTATTTACAAAATAAATAAAGCCACATAAACAGAATGGCTAATACAAACAAAGATAGAAGAACGAAAAGTCACTTTGTGTATTAGGGACTGGTCATTATTTACTAACGCTGTCTCTGTATGTTAATTGTGTGCGACTATAGGTGTATAATAGGCCTTGTCATTGTTATATAGTTCATGCAAACATTACTATCTTCAGAAGATGACACGTTATGTTCTTATCATTTAAATATGAAATTATGGAAAATAAATAAAGTCACATATATCAAATAATGCGCCATGAAGACAAAACTCTAAGATAACGTGCCGATTATTTGAAAAATGGACTTTATGATCGTTTAGAAATAAGCTTAGAGGCACACACAAGAAGAAGAAAAATAGAAGATTGGGCAAGGATTCGAACCTGGGGCCGCGGCGTGGAAGTCTCATATGTTAACCATTACACCAACCGGGCGTGTGTGCATGTTGTAATTGAATTATACGCTATCAATACACGTGCATTGTTATTGCAGCGGTGAATCATTGCAACGGTACACCATTACAACTCATCAAATTTCTCATTATTATGAAATGCAAAACTTTTTTTCTCAATGGATTAGTGTTTAGTGGACAATGTGAAACTCATAGGCTATCTTTTAGAAGAAATTAATCGCATCTTCGGTATGTTTCAACGGTTCACCCCTGCTGAATTTAAACATATATGACTATAGATTTATATTATTTCACCAATGGTACACCGTTGAAAGGTAGGTATGCGGTGCTTAATATTTGCTTTAAAAGGGTCTATATGAACGGTATTTGTCCTCTAATCCCTTATCCATTGAAAAATCAGTTCTGTATATCGTAACAATGACACATTTGATGATTTCTTATGGTGAACCGATGATATTGTTTCACCATTGCGATGACAATACACGAGCATTGATAGCGTATAATTCAGTTACAATGTGCACACACGCCCGGTTGGTGTAGTGGTTAACATATGAGACTTGCACCCCACTGTCCCGGGTTCGAATCCTTGTCTAAGCTTCTATTCGATAATGATTTATTTGTTGCTTCTTTTTTCTAACAATCATGATTTGCATTATTTGTTTTTAATCAGCACTATCATTGTGTCTTCTATTTCTTGAATAATCATAATGTCCTAGATTTTGGTACCGAAAGAGTGCAGATGTACTCATTCTTATAAATGGGCGTAATGGCTTGACAACTTTGATTTATTGTCAAAACAAAACAGGCATATTTCATGTTGGGTCTATATTTTTAAGTTATATAGCCACTGGTATTAAGATATATAGATATAGATACTGGTCTTGAGATATATATAAACGACAGGAAGATGTTTTCTCAACGTTTAGCTGATGATATATGAGGTCGAGCATCCATCTGAATTTAAATAACTGGTCATTTCTATAGTTTCACTGCCATTTTAAGTGAAAAACATTCCTCCGTATTTAAAAGTGACCGGTCCCTAAAAGTACGTTGACGCATATTGTTTGAACACGTGACCAGTGTTATAACCTATCTGTCGTCCAAATCTGGTGAAGAAATCTTTGTTTAATCTCATGTTATAGCCAAAAGACTAAACACATATGATTTTTTTAGCAAATGACTCAGACAATCAAGGAAAAAAAGGTTGGCACACTTTGTCTTAATTACGGGAAAAAACCCGCCCCTCTCCCCGGAGGCAATGTTGATCCGAGTCATATTATCAGAAGCCATGGTAGGTCCCCCAACATTGATTGATGGGGGATGGGGAAGGATATAAGAAAGGGGGAGACTTTTGCTTTCTATTAAACAGTGCTATGTCCCAAGTCTGATCTCAATTGCGAGCACAGGGATATTTGTAATAAGTTGCGTCAAGTGTGCCAACTATTATTTTCCTTGATTGTCTGAGCGAAATCCTAAATTCACCATGTGGGATTGGTTTTTTGGCTATAACTTTAGAACCAAATGCCCGATGCTAACGAGGTTTTGCACGATTATTGTAGGCCATATTGTCAACATTCCCAAAAAGTTACAAGTATCAATTACGTCATTTAGGGATTGGTCAGTCAATACTTAGGCAACATATACGTCAAAACATGTTATTTTTACAATTTATTTTCATGGATGTGAAACAAAATGTTGAAGAACAATTAGAGTTCGTATATGTATTAATTGATTTCTAATCAACATTTGATAGACGGCATATTAAGTCAGACAAAAGTGTATTAGGGACTGGCCATTAATTACTAAGGCTGTCTCTGTATATTAAATGTGTGCGACGATAGGTCTATAATAGGCATATTAAGTCAGACAAAAGTGTATTAGGGACTGGCCATTAATTACTAAGGCTGTCTCTGTATATTAAATGTGTGCGACGATAGGTCTATAATAGGCCTTGCAATTGTTATAGTTCATGCAAACATTACTATCTTCAGAAGATAGCAATTAATGACACGATGCCATGTTATGTTCCTAGCATTAAAATATATAATCATGGAAAATAATCATAATAACATTTATTTACAAAATAAATAAAGCCACATAAACAGAATGGCTAATACAAACAAAGATAGAAGAACGAAAAGTCACTTTGTGTATTAGGGACTGGTCATTATTTACTAACGCTGTCTCTGTATGTTAATTGTGTGCGACTATAGGTGTATAATAGGCCTTGTCATTGTTATATAGTTCATGCAAACATTACTATCTTCAGAAGATGACACGTTATGTTCTTATCATTTAAATATGAAATTATGGAAAATAAATAAAGTCACATATATCAAATAATGCGCCATGAAGACAAAACTCTAAGATAACGTGCCGATTATTTGAAAAATGGACTTTATGATCGTTTAGAAATAAGCTTAGAGGCACACACAAGAAGAAGAAAAATAGAAGATTGGGCAAGGATTCGAACCTGGGGCCGCGGCGTGGAAGTCTCATATGTTAACCATTACACCAACCGGGCGTGTGTGCATGTTGTAATTGAATTATACGCTATCAATACACGTGCATTGTTATTGCAGCGGTGAATCATTGCAACGGTACACCATTACAACTCATCAAATTTCTCATTATTATGAAATGCAAAACTTTTTTTCTCAATGGATTAGTGTTTAGTGGACAATGTGAAACTCATAGGCTATCTTTTAGAAGAAATTAATCGCATCTTCGGTATGTTTCAACGGTTCACCCCTGCTGAATTTAAACATATATGACTATAGATTTATATTATTTCACCAATGGTACACCGTTGAAAGGTAGGTATGCGGTGCTTAATATTTGCTTTAAAAGGGTCTATATGAACGGTATTTGTCCTCTAATCCCTTATCCATTGAAAAATCAGTTCTGTATATCGTAACAATGACACATTTGATGATTTCTTATGGTGAACCGATGATATTGTTTCACCATTGCGATGACAATACACGAGCATTGATAGCGTATAATTCAGTTACAATGTGCACACACGCCCGGTTGGTGTAGTGGTTAACATATGAGACTTGCACCCCACTGTCCCGGGTTCGAATCCTTGTCTAAGCTTCTATTCGATAATGATTTATTTGTTGCTTCTTTTTTCTAACAATCATGATTTGCATTATTTGTTTTTAATCAGCACTATCATTGTGTCTTCTATTTCTTGAATAATCATAATGTCCTAGATTTTGGTACCGAAAGAGTGCAGATGTACTCATTCTTATAAATGGGCGTAATGGCTTGACAACTTTGATTTATTGTCAAAACAAAACAGGCATATTTCATGTTGGGTCTATATTTTTAAGTTATATAGCCACTGGTATTAAGATATATAGATATAGATACTGGTCTTGAGATATATATAAACGACAGGAAGATGTTTTCTCAACGTTTAGCTGATGATATATGAGGTCGAGCATCCATCTGAATTTAAATAACTGGTCATTTCTATAGTTTCACTGCCATTTTAAGTGAAAAACATTCCTCCGTATTTAAAAGTGACCGGTCCCTAAAAGTACGTTGACGCATATTGTTTGAACACGTGACCAGTGTTATAACCTATCTGTCGTCCAAATCTGGTGAAGAAATCTTTGTTTAATCTCATGTTATAGCCAAAAGACTAAACACATATGATTTTTTTAGCAAATGACTCAGACAATCAAGGAAAAAAAGGTTGGCACACTTTGTCTTAATTACGGGAAAAAACCCGCCCCTCTCCCCGGAGGCAATGTTGATCCGAGTCATATTATCAGAAGCCATGGTAGGTCCCCCAACATTGATTGATGGGGGATGGGGAAGGATATAAGAAAGGGGGAGACTTTTGCTTTCTATTAAACAGTGCTATGTCCCAAGTCTGATCTCAATTGCGAGCACAGGGATATTTGTAATAAGTTGCGTCAAGTGTGCCAACTATTATTTTCCTTGATTGTCTGAGCGAAATCCTAAATTCACCATGTGGGATTGGTTTTTTGGCTATAACTTTAGAACCAAATGCCCGATGCTAACGAGGTTTTGCACGATTATTGTAGGCCATATTGTCAACATTCCCAAAAAGTTACAAGTATCAATTACGTCATTTAGGGATTGGTCAGTCAATACTTAGGCAACATATACGTCAAAACATGTTATTTTTACAATTTATTTTCATGGATGTGAAACAAAATGTTGAAGAACAATTAGAGTTCGTATATGTATTAATTGATTTCTAATCAACATTTGATAGACGGCATATTAAGTCAGACAAAAGTGTATTAGGGACTGGCCATTAATTACTAAGGCTGTCTCTGTATATTAAATGTGTGCGACGATAGGTCTATAATAGGCATATTAAGTCAGACAAAAGTGTATTAGGGACTGGCCATTAATTACTAAGGCTGTCTCTGTATATTAAATGTGTGCGACGATAGGTCTATAATAGGCCTTGCAATTGTTATAGTTCATGCAAACATTACTATCTTCAGAAGATAGCAATTAATGACACGATGCCATGTTATGTTCCTAGCATTAAAATATATAATCATGGAAAATAATCATAATAACATTTATTTACAAAATAAATAAAGCCACATAAACAGAATGGCTAATACAAACAAAGATAGAAGAACGAAAAGTCACTTTGTGTATTAGGGACTGGTCATTATTTACTAACGCTGTCTCTGTATGTTAATTGTGTGCGACTATAGGTGTATAATAGGCCTTGTCATTGTTATATAGTTCATGCAAACATTACTATCTTCAGAAGATGACACGTTATGTTCTTATCATTTAAATATGAAATTATGGAAAATAAATAAAGTCACATATATCAAATAATGCGCCATGAAGACAAAACTCTAAGATAACGTGCCGATTATTTGAAAAATGGACTTTATGATCGTTTAGAAATAAGCTTAGAGGCACACACAAGAAGAAGAAAAATAGAAGATTGGGCAAGGATTCGAACCTGGGGCCGCGGCGTGGAAGTCTCATATGTTAACCACTACACCAACCGGGCGTGTGTGCATGTTGTAATTGAATTATACGCTATCAATACACGTGCATTGTTATTGCAGCGGTGAATCATTGCAACGGTACACCATTACAACTCATCAAATTTCTCATTATTATGAAATGCAAAACTTTTTTTCTCAATGGATTAGTGTTTAGTGGACAATGTGAAACTCATAGGCTATCTTTTAGAAGAAATTAATCGCATCTTCGGTATGTTTCAACGGTTCACCCCTGCTGAATTTAAACATATATGACTATAGATTTATATTATTTCACCAATGGTACACCGTTGAAAGGTAGGTATGCGGTGCTTAATATTTGCTTTAAAAGGGTCTATATGAACGGTATTTGTCCTCTAATCCCTTATCCATTGAAAAATCAGTTCTGTATATCGTAACAATGACACATTTGATGATTTCTTATGGTGAACCGATGATATTGTTTCACCATTGCGATGACAATACACGAGCATTGATAGCGTATAATTCAGTTACAATGTGCACACACGCCCGGTTGGTGTAGTGGTTAACATATGAGACTTGCACCCCACTGTCCCGGGTTCGAATCCTTGTCTAAGCTTCTATTCGATAATGATTTATTTGTTGCTTCTTTTTTCTAACAATCATGATTTGCATTATTTGTTTTTAATCAGCACTATCATTGTGTCTTCTATTTCTTGAATAATCATAATGTCCTAGATTTTGGTACCGAAAGAGTGCAGATGTACTCATTCTTATAAATGGGCGTAATGGCTTGACAACTTTGATTTATTGTCAAAACAAAACAGGCATATTTCATGTTGGGTCTATATTTTTAAGTTATATAGCCACTGGTATTAAGATATATAGATATAGATACTGGTCTTGAGATATATATAAACGACAGGAAGATGTTTTCTCAACGTTTAGCTGATGATATATGAGGTCGAGCATCCATCTGAATTTAAATAACTGGTCATTTCTATAGTTTCACTGCCATTTTAAGTGAAAAACATTCCTCCGTATTTAAAAGTGACCGGTCCCTAAAAGTACGTTGACGCATATTGTTTGAACACGTGACCAGTGTTATAACCTATCTGTCGTCCAAATCTGGTGAAGAAATCTTTGTTTAATCTCATGTTATAGCCAAAAGACTAAACACATATGATTTTTTTAGCAAATGACTCAGACAATCAAGGAAAAAAAGGTTGGCACACTTTGTCTTAATTACGGGAAAAAACCCGCCCCTCTCCCCGGAGGCAATGTTGATCCGAGTCATATTATCAGAAGCCATGGTAGGTCCCCCAACATTGATTGATGGGGGATGGGGAAGGATATAAGAAAGGGGGAGACTTTTGCTTTCTATTAAACAGTGCTATGTCCCAAGTCTGATCTCAATTGCGAGCACAGGGATATTTGTAATAAGTTGCGTCAAGTGTGCCAACTATTATTTTCCTTGATTGTCTGAGCGAAATCCTAAATTCACCATGTGGGATTGGTTTTTTGGCTATAACTTTAGAACCAAATGCCCGATGCTAACGAGGTTTTGCACGATTATTGTAGGCCATATTGTCAACATTCCCAAAAAGTTACAAGTATCAATTACGTCATTTAGGGATTGGTCAGTCAATACTTAGGCAACATATACGTCAAAACATGTTATTTTTACAATTTATTTTCATGGATGTGAAACAAAATGTTGAAGAACAATTAGAGTTCGTATATGTATTAATTGATTTCTAATCAACATTTGATAGACGGCATATTAAGTCAGACAAAAGTGTATTAGGGACTGGCCATTAATTACTAAGGCTGTCTCTGTATATTAAATGTGTGCGACGATAGGTCTATAATAGGCATATTAAGTCAGACAAAAGTGTATTAGGGACTGGCCATTAATTACTAAGGCTGTCTCTGTATATTAAATGTGTGCGACGATAGGTCTATAATAGGCCTTGCAATTGTTATAGTTCATGCAAACATTACTATCTTCAGAAGATAGCAATTAATGACACGATGCCATGTTATGTTCCTAGCATTAAAATATATAATCATGGAAAATAATCATAATAACATTTATTTACAAAATAAATAAAGCCACATAAACAGAATGGCTAATACAAACAAAGATAGAAGAACGAAAAGTCACTTTGTGTATTAGGGACTGGTCATTATTTACTAACGCTGTCTCTGTATGTTAATTGTGTGCGACTATAGGTGTATAATAGGCCTTGTCATTGTTATATAGTTCATGCAAACATTACTATCTTCAGAAGATGACACGTTATGTTCTTATCATTTAAATATGAAATTATGGAAAATAAATAAAGTCACATATATCAAATAATGCGCCATGAAGACAAAACTCTAAGATAACGTGCCGATTATTTGAAAAATGGACTTTATGATCGTTTAGAAATAAGCTTAGAGGCACACACAAGAAGAAGAAAAATAGAAGATTGGGCAAGGATTCGAACCTGGGGCCGCGGCGTGGAAGTCTCATATGTTAACCACTACACCAACCGGGCGTGTGTGCATGTTGTAATTGAATTATACGCTATCAATACACGTGCATTGTTATTGCAGCGGTGAATCATTGCAACGGTACACCATTACAACTCATCAAATTTCTCATTATTATGAAATGCAAAACTTTTTTTCTCAATGGATTAGTGTTTAGTGGACAATGTGAAACTCATAGGCTATCTTTTAGAAGAAATTAATCGCATCTTCGGTATGTTTCAACGGTTCACCCCTGCTGAATTTAAACATATATGACTATAGATTTATATTATTTCACCAATGGTACACCGTTGAAAGGTAGGTATGCGGTGCTTAATATTTGCTTTAAAAGGGTCTATATGAACGGTATTTGTCCTCTAATCCCTTATCCATTGAAAAATCAGTTCTGTATATCGTAACAATGACACATTTGATGATTTCTTATGGTGAACCGATGATATTGTTTCACCATTGCGATGACAATACACGAGCATTGATAGCGTATAATTCAGTTACAATGTGCACACACGCCCGGTTGGTGTAGTGGTTAACATATGAGACTTGCACCCCACTGTCCCGGGTTCGAATCCTTGTCTAAGCTTCTATTCGATAATGATTTATTTGTTGCTTCTTTTTTCTAACAATCATGATTTGCATTATTTGTTTTTAATCAGCACTATCATTGTGTCTTCTATTTCTTGAATAATCATAATGTCCTAGATTTTGGTACCGAAAGAGTGCAGATGTACTCATTCTTATAAATGGGCGTAATGGCTTGACAACTTTGATTTATTGTCAAAACAAAACAGGCATATTTCATGTTGGGTCTATATTTTTAAGTTATATAGCCACTGGTATTAAGATATATAGATATAGATACTGGTCTTGAGATATATATAAACGACAGGAAGATGTTTTCTCAACGTTTAGCTGATGATATATGAGGTCGAGCATCCATCTGAATTTAAATAACTGGTCATTTCTATAGTTTCACTGCCATTTTAAGTGAAAAACATTCCTCCGTATTTAAAAGTGACCGGTCCCTAAAAGTACGTTGACGCATATTGTTTGAACACGTGACCAGTGTTATAACCTATCTGTCGTCCAAATCTGGTGAAGAAATCTTTGTTTAATCTCATGTTATAGCCAAAAGACTAAACACATATGATTTTTTTAGCAAATGACTCAGACAATCAAGGAAAAAAAGGTTGGCACACTTTGTCTTAATTACGGGAAAAAACCCGCCCCTCTCCCCGGAGGCAATGTTGATCCGAGTCATATTATCAGAAGCCATGGTAGGTCCCCCAACATTGATTGATGGGGGATGGGGAAGGATATAAGAAAGGGGGAGACTTTTGCTTTCTATTAAACAGTGCTATGTCCCAAGTCTGATCTCAATTGCGAGCACAGGGATATTTGTAATAAGTTGCGTCAAGTGTGCCAACTATTATTTTCCTTGATTGTAGTAGAATTCACACCACCAAATGGTTTTCCTATGCGTTTACATGTAAAATGGTAGTTACAAAAAGCCCATTTTCTCGCTTATAAAGCGACTGGAATTTTCAATTTGACATTTTCCTTAAATTTCATGATATATTTGATCATTTAATCAAAACAAATATATATGGTATCCCCGAAAGTTCTGAGAAACAAGACCCCAAAGTTGGACAATTGATGTAGCGCCCTCATTTATCAGAAAAAGTTGAGAAATGTTGCCAGATCATTTACAATCAAAATACATCCAAAAAACCTACAAAATGCATTGAAAATATGTCTTTTTCCACTGTGGTATTAGGTAGTAGTCCTAAAATCAGGATTAAACTACAACTTTAATCATTTGGGAGCAATAAGTACCATTTCTGATTAATTCTATAATCAATGGGCCACAGGATGAAAGCTAAGAAAAAACTTTTGATTGTCGTCTCTACAAGGACTGAAATTATTTACTGGCGTGGAATCAGTAATGTGATATTTATAATTTTTTGATCGGTATTCGCGATTACTACGTGATAAACCAATACGAATTGCAAATGTAGGCAAACCGTGACCGCCACCTTCTGCAGAGTACACTAAATGAATACGCGCCCTCTTGGGTTAAGACGTAAAGGCTGTGTTGGCGGTGGCGCTATGGTTAACACGTTCCATGCCAGACGACGCTAGACACGATTTGCCTAAATTTTCTAATTTAAATTGATTTTACACGTAATCACGAAATCGCGAATAGGGCCTACCCATCGAAAAATTCTAAATATCACAATTCTATGTACAACTAAATTAGATAATCCCAAAACCAATGGAGATGGATAACCAACTCCAGTCTAAGTGTCCTTTCTTTTCATTTTTGCAAGTTAAATAACAGTTCTTGAACATGGCCGGTAATGTCACGTGTTTAGCTCGAAATGTCATATTATACAGCAAATATATGTACAAGCTTAAAATTAGGGTTATAGTTAGGGTTAGGGTTAGATAGTTATTGTTTAATAGTTCATAGTTCATAGTTTATTATCACCAAATCGCAGCTAAAAGCTGAATTACATGGTTATTACATTGGTATAAAACAACAAATTACACATAAAAATGTATATAAAGATAACATCAAAATAATTGAACATTAAAAATGCTAAAAGAGATTAAAAGGTATCAAGAATACATAAATAATTAAAGTTATCAGGTAGAAGCTAGTATTGCACTGTGGGTAACATTTAAAAAAATAAAAAAATAAAAACCAGCATTTTTATGACACAGGGAATGAATCACAAACCAACCCAAGTGTCAGGTTATCCCCCCCCCCCCCCCCCACCCCACTAGCAAGCATATTTACTGCTGCTGATTAAGGAGATTAGTAAGGAAAGGGATGGAGGGCTATTCCCATATCTTTTGGTTTTGCATCTGCACTGCAAAAAGTGCAGAACACATGACGCGTTCAGAACATGTTCACGGTGTGTTCTCCAGATGTTCCAGAACAAGAACATGTTAAAATGTAACAGATTTAGAACATGTTCTGGATGTGTTCTTTTTGTGTTCAGAACACATCAATAACACTTAAAACGTGTTTAGAACATGTTCTATATCTGTTACATTTGAACACGTTCTGCAGTTTTTGCAGTGTAGGAACATGATATTTGCTGGTGCGTCTCAATTCATCATCATGTGGTCTTATTGTTGCTAGGGAACCAGTCGGAATACCTTTTCGAGTCACAACATTTCTGGGCAAACTGAAGATATAATATTGTAATCTCCTGTCTTCTAAGTTTAGGAGTGACAACTGGTCCAAATTATCCGTGTAGGATTTATATTGAGCGCCCAGAATGATACGGCATGCCCGTTTCTGCAGGCGCTCGAGTTGATAGGCCCAATGGAGTATCCAGGACTGTTTTGATTGGGGTGGTGGCAAACAAAACACCTGAAGCCATCTTGTTGATCTTAAATATTGAAACGTTGAACCTAATACGAGCGAAACGCACAAAAATTGTGATTTTAACACTTAAAAAAAACATAATTTGTGTATAATTGTATTAGATGTTATAACCGATCTCAGGCGTCTACTATGCAACGGGATATGAATGAACGAATGTTTACTTTATAATTAATATGTTTTACCATACAAAGGGTATATTAGCCACACAAAAAAATGGTTCTATCCCAACTAAAAATAACTGTAAAATCGTGTAACATTTACTTTAAATTTCATGTAATACACTACCAAGATGTTACCGTAACAACTTGTTTATCAATATTTTTCAATGCTCTTTTTACATAAAATTCATCTATAGGCCTACATGTGTTATATTAGTGATTAAAAATGCAAGCTTACCTGTAACCATGATAGTCACATGTAGCATCTCCGTGGTATCAACATCTGGGCTCTCCGTAACAATTTTCAATTTATTGCCGCCCACTAATCCACGGCTGTTCATGGTACCATAGTAGATGATGCAAAATACCGTAGTCACGAGTACGGACACCGTTACACATAACATGATCGGATTGGCATACTTTAAACAGGCAATGTCCTCACCGTCTTTCCAGGGATCAGGTTCCGTCAGTTCTCTGTTCTGATCAAGATCCTTACAGGCATTCTCCAAATCTTTGTCTTCCGTGCTCACCTTCGCGTAATTTCTACTCTTTTCCATGTTGATTTCTATTTAAAGTTATAACATTTGCAAATGTATCGAAGGCCTGTATTTTTTTTGTATTCAACAACAGGTTAATATCATGTTTCAAGACGGTGGCTCTACTTGTTATCACATTGACAAATCTCCCAGGTAACTTAACCCCCTGTATCTGATTACACCGTAACGTTCTGTCATTAACGCGTTTGAAAAGAACCGAAAGATCCACCAGATTTCCGCCAGTTCGTCAAATATCTTTATCGATGTTAAATACATTGTATATTGACTTATATGCTTAGTTTGGTTTTGGTCTGGTTACTTATCGGGAATTTGACGAGACTAACTTACCACTGGCGATACATTTTGCAGCCCAGCATGCCTTGCGGCATTATTGCCAACGGAGGTTCATAGTACACAGTACAAACTAGTCTTTGTCAAAGACACTCTCAAAATTACCTCTCGAGCGGCCGAAGGATGGAGGCCGAGCGGAGTCACAGAGGGCGCTCACACTGTTTTAAAAGTGGTCACCACAAAGTCTTGATGAAAGGCAGTACAACACTTGCTGTATACTATAGATAGCATAGGCCTATAATTAGTCAAGGTAGATAATACTATTGAACTCATAAGATGACATGCGCCGTCCAAGGGTGCGGCGTAATAAAGTACTATGCATGGCGTTTAATATGTTACAGAGCTAAACAAGACTGCAGATGAGCGCTTGCGCGAACTTATTGACGCAGTTCACAAGAATAGGTACCCACCTCGTAATTATATATAGTCATTGAGAGAAATATATTCTCCACAAGTTTACAGGCATAATCATCATTTTCATTCTAATGTCTAGGTTAAAGGTCGTATGTAGAAAAATCAAGCATTTTTTGGAGCTGTCTGGCTAATAGTAGTAGACGTTTCACCTTATCTCAACTTCAGAGGTTGTTTCGACTCGTACATTATAAATAATGTTATTATTAATGACAGCTTGTTTTATTAGTGAAATGTGCCATTTGTGAATATAACTAGGAAATTGTCACGGTGTAATTTCGCAAGAGAATCTACACAAGAGCAGGCCTCCTTATCATACCTAAATATATCAAAACAATTAATATCGCCGAACGTTACGTTTATTGGTAAAAAAAGAACCTTTTCGTTGCAATATTCAAATTGACTAAACGTTGCTATGATCGATGTGAATCTGTACCGCCGGAAACAGACAACTGGACACGTGATAGAAGTGAAGCATGCTGGTGCTGCTCATTTCATCATATTCATATCATACTACGAAAACATCACAGGCCTACCGCGCGTATTATTTTCCCCGTCGTGAATCTTCAACTTGCCTCAACAATTAAATTGGATTCATGTTATGCACTCCAGGTTACGACGTGGCCACATCGATTTAACATTTTGATAACAGCTGGGAGGCCTCAACGATTTGACCCCAAATTATCTACTACGAGGGCGTCCTAACATAAATACTAACAATTCAAATTTATTGGATTTCGTACATCAAAATAATTAACAAGTATTTATGCCCAAATTAAAACAAAACGAGACCGTTGATCCACTAACCTACATTGTAGTTTATTATCTGTTCACGTCGAATCAATATATTACGTGACGAACGTCCTGAAATATGTGATTTCATGATGCAACATCCGCTGAAAAACTTACATGATTTGGAAGAAATCGTAGCCAATTTCAAATGAAAACGTCTGTAAATCCCTCATTTGCAAACGTCGTGCAAAATCCATCAACACAGTAGCATATTATATCGAGTTATTGATATCCTGTATGTTTGAAATATTCAGAGTGGTCAAGATAAAAGTTGCCGCATTGTTTAAAGCTGAAAAATTGTGATCAAAATTTTTGGTATTTTAATTACATGCATTATCTGTTTATTTTCTTGAGCTACGACAGACATTGTTCTCGGTAGCTCAGCGTTAGAGCGCTCGCTTTGATACCAGGAGGACCCGGGTTCGACCCTGATGTCCCTGATTTGCGGTCATTTATAGGAAAGTAATCACCTTTCGCGAATCTGACTTTTAACACAATTTGATTTTTACACAGTTAAATATACAAAGACCTGTAAGTAACATTATGTTTGATGTGTTAAAATATGAAGCGTTTTCATAATGCAGGTTATGCAAACCAGATGCATTCATAATTAGATATGCGTGTCCGTAATATAAAATAAATAGGCCTTGTAGTGTTCTTTATCAATATTTTGATATTCATTTAGTAGGCATACTTTCATATTTGTTTGCCATATGTAGGCTCTATATTTTGGGGCGATTGAAATAAGACTTTCTCGAGGCGATTACCAAAATGTTCACTATTAAAAACCTAATAGAGATAGAGAAAGAAGAAAAATGATTAAAAAGCTGTGTTATGTTAAAGAATTACTGTGAAAACAGATCTTGACATTTATTGACAATATAAAATAGGCAAGGTGTAAATGCAATAAAACGCGATGATCAAGAGAAAGTTTATTCAGAAGTGACACTTAACGAAATGTTAACAAAATGCTTTGGTGCAGTTTGAGGGATTAAAAACAATATACGTCCGGGTTATAATAGATTGACAGTTTTAAAGGTAGATGTTCTGATTTCTGGCCTGATTTTCAACTTGAAGTTTTCTATTTTACATAAAAGGTCATCCTTAAAATTGTCATATTCCAAAGTTTGAGTTGCATAACTCCAATGGTTCTAATTTTAGAAGCACAAAGTCACAAGCCGGCTACAGACCGCTGGTCGCTAATTTCTTTCTGCAATAACGGGATGCATTTATATGTGTTAGTGTTCCCTATGTATTTATTAGGCTTATTCCGTCAAACGCCGCATCGCATCTCTAGCTTATTTATAGCGACGCCCGGGGTGTACATTTGTTTATCCTACCATCGAGACGATTCTCGTGTTCCTATTGGATAAGCGCCTGAATTTAGTGACTAGATATATTCCGTATCTGACCCCCGTATCCCGTATCCGGTCAGTAAGGAACTGCGCATGCGTTGTAGTAGGGTTGCTACGCCGACATGACGATCGTCGAATTGCATCTGAACTTGCTCGGGTTTAGGTGACTACTACTAGGCATAGCACAATGCACACACAGAGTCTGCCACACAACAACATGAAGAGCTATGTTGCAAAAGGGCCTACATCCACTTCTACATGTCACTCATTTTGCAGTATTGAATGGATGGCTATTCAGATGTGGAATGTGGCTTGCATTGTTGGTGCCTCAATTGGCGTGCATGGATGCACTAATCAAAGTCATGAAGACAGCCATACTGAAATGTACATGACCCCCCCCCCCCCCCCCCCTGATAAACAGTAGCTTTTTTCACAACACCCCCCTTCAAACCTCTCCTTATAAAGATGTTTTCCCAACAGATCGTCCGACTCCGAGGCAGAGAAAAGATTTGCTGTCCCGAAGTCGTCTCATAGTAAATGTTTTTGAAGTAAAAAAATGGCATTTATACACTTCAAAATAGCCTCTAAAAATCACCGCTCACCACAATCCATTTATTAATGGTACACCCCCTATAGAAGGCATGGGAATCCCAAAATATTTGACACTTTTTGAGCGTGGGAATTCCAACAACAAAAAATCCATATTCCTCTTGAAGGTATAGAAGGCATGGGAATTCCCAAAAAATCATCACATTTTGGCTGTGGGAATTCCCAAAAAAAAATCCATATTCCTCTTGAAGGTATAGAAGGCATGGGAATTCCCAAAAAATCATCAAATTTTGGCCGTGGGAATTCCCAAAAATAAAATCCATATTCCTCTTGAAGGTATAGAAGGCATGGGAATTCCCAAAATCAGCACAAAATTTCAGTTCAGAAAAATATTTTTGATTTTGTGGTATCATTCCATCAAAGAAAAGAGTAATTATTAAAGGCATATTCCTAGATTTTGACCAAATTTCAGGATTGTGGACCATTAAATCGGGTAATACCCCTTTAATGTGAGCCGAAATTGCTTTATATCAGTTCTCAACATTACAGAGCATCATATTTGGGACAATTAATGTGAAAGAAATGTGAAATATTAAAAGAATCACAAGAAATCCTTTATAGGTGAATTTCATTAAAAATACTCAATTCGGGTAGTATCCCTTTAATTTGACAATTTCCCCCTCGCATATGGTTTACAAACTTATCAGATTTGGAATCAGCACAAAATTTCAGTTCAGAAAAATATTTTTGATTTTGTGGTATCATTCCATCAAAGAAAAGAGTAATTATTAAAGGCATATTCCTAGATTTTTGACCAAATTTCAGGATTGTGGACCATTAAATCGGGTAATACCCCTTTAATGTGAGCCGAAATTGCTTTATATCTGTTCTCAACATTACAGAGCATGATATTTAGGACAATTAATGAGAAAGAAATGTGAAATATTAAAAGAATCACAAGAAATCCTTTATAGGTGAATTTCATTAAAAATACTCAATTCGGGTAGTATCCCTTTAATTTGACAATTTTCCCCTCGCATATGTTTACAAACTTATCAGATCTGGAATCAGCACAAAATTTCAGTTCAGAAAAATATTTTTGATTTTGTGGTATCATTCCATCAAAGAAAAGAGTAATTATTAAAGGCATATTCCTAGATTTTGGACCAAATTTCAGGATTGTGGACCATTAAATCGGGTAATACCCCTTTAATGTGAGCCGAAATTGCTTTATATCAGTTCTCAACATTACAAAGCATCATATTTGGGACAAGTAATGAGAAAGAAATGTGAAATATTAAAAGAATCACAAGAAATCCTTTGTAGGTGAATTTCATTAAAAATACTCAATTCGGGTAGTATCCCTTTAATTTGACTATTTTCCCCTCACACATGGAACCTTTACAAACTTATCAGATTTGGAATCAGCACAAAATTTCAGTTCAGAAAAATGTTTTTGATTTTGTGGTATCATTCCATCAAAGAATAGAGTAATTATTAAAGGCATATTCCTAGATTTTTGACAATATTTCAGGATTGTGGACCATTAAATCGGGTAATACCCCTTTAAAGTGAGCCGAAATTGCTTTATATCTGTTCTCAACATTACAGAGCATCATATTTAGGACAATTAATGAGAAAGAAATGTGAAATATTAAAAGAATCACAAGAAATCCTTTATAGGTGAATTTCATTAAAAATTCTCAATTCGGGTAGTATCCCTTTAATTTGACAATTTTCCCCTCGCATATGTTTACAAACTTATCAGATCTGGAATCAGCACAAAATTCAGTTCAGAAAAATATTTTTGATTTTGTGGTATCATTCCATCAAAGAAAAGAGTAATTATTAAAGGCATATTCCTAGATTTTGGACCAAATTTCAGGATTGTGGACCATTAAATCGGGTAATACCCCTTTAATGTGAGCCGAAATTGCTTTATATCAGTTCTCAACATTACAAAGCATCATATTTGGGACAAGTAATGAGAAAGAAATGTGAAATATTAAAAGAATCACAAGAAATCCTTTGTAGGTGAATTTCATTAAAAATACTCAATTCGGGTAGTATCCCTTTAATTTGACCATTTTCCCCTCACACATGGAACCTTTACAAACTTATCAGATTTGGAATCAGCACAAAATTTCAGTTCAGAAAAATGTTTTTGATTTTGTGGTATCATTCCATCAAAGAATAGAGTAATTATTAAAGGCATATTCCTAGATTTTTGATCAAATTTCAGGATTGTGGACCATAAAATTGGGTAATACCCCTTTAATGTGAGCCAAATTGCTTTATATCAGTTCTCAACATTACAGAGCATCATATTTGGGACAAGTAATGAGGAGAAAATGTGAAATATTAAAAGAATCACAAGAAAATGCTTTATAGGTGAATTTCATTAAAAACACAATTCAGGTAGTATCCCTTTAATTTGACAACTTTCCTCACAGGTTTGGATTTTACACTCACCCGATTCGAAATCAGCACAAAATTTCAGTCTAGAAACACTGTTCAAATGGTGTATTTCATGCAAGGTTCAACTATTTCAAGAGCCTTTTCAAGCGAGTGGATCCCAGACTACTAAGAAACTCAAATTTACGAAACTCAAAAATATAGGACCAAAAAGTTTAATAATGAAATATTCTCACTCGGCGAGACAAAATGATTCAAACAATTCTGGGCCAGGATATGTACATGTACGCCACTTCCAGTCCAGTCCATGTACACATGTAACGTCCCATACCATGTCCTCACATCGGCTTGCCCAATACTGGTGGGTACACTTACATGCCCAGTACATGTCGCTGCATGTGCTGGTCCAGTACTGGGCTTGTGCTGGGCTGGCAAATGCACTGGCACGCACCAGCCCAGTACTTGCCAACTCTTGCTGTGTATGGTAGGCATGACCTTACACTATATAACCTTGATTCAGGTATAAATAGTTATCATCTGCTTTTTTTAGTTGGGACTGTTTTTACCAATTTTCGAAATTTGCTCTAAGCTTGTATATATTCGGCCGATTTAAGTAAACCTAACCTGAGATATTGTACTAAACACTTCAGTTCATTTAGTGATATGAACAGATTTTGCATCCCTTGAGTGCACAGTGTGAGTAAAAGACTGACAATTTGAATTATGGGTATTTAAGAAATGAAAAAGCTTATAATTTCTAAATGCAGCAATATTTGTCATCAAATTGGGTATACATGTTATATATCTATTACCGATCACTCTTATGATGGGAAAAATTGACATTGCTCATTTGCATATTAATGACTTGAATAGATAATTAGCTAATTTGCATATTTAATGAGTTCATGAAACTAAATTATAGTTTAAAAGATCGGGTATCATACAGTTAGCTAGTATACTAAGTTTGATTGCAATACAATATTCACATCTGGATTTATAACATTTACGCATATTAAGTAGCTGGACTTAGTCATTTTTTGAATGCGGTCAGTGAAACTGGTCAAAATGACCAATTTCACTAGGTAATTTTAGCTTAATGCAATATAATGTTACCATATTTTTTTAAATTTAACATGGTATATAGATATTCAATTGTTAAGAAATATTTTATAATTTTAACTAAATAATTTTAACTAAATTTTAACTAAACTCAATTATTAACGCTTTCCATGCGGCAGGCGTCTGCAGACGACATTCCAAAATTTCACAAAATGTTTCAAAAATGTCAAAATTATTGAATTTCATTACCATATTTGGAATCACCATGAGAAATGCATTGACATAAGTACAAACATGCCTAGTAATGGTTCAGTAATCCTTGAGATAGACAAAGAAAGTTGGGAAATGTTTCTAAAAAATCTTGTTTTGTGTATGGTGAAACTTATAGCCGCGTGGAAAGTGTTAAGAAATATTTTATAATTTTAACTAAATAATTTTAATTAAATTGATTTTTTTGGGGGGCAAAGTGGGGGTAAAATTTATTTTGGGGCATCCCCTGCCCCTGTAGTGCCGCCACTGTTTCAGTGGTTTTTCATAGCATAGACTAACATTTTCTGATTGCTTTTTTAGACCCACAAATGGGTGAATCCTTAAAAATAAGCAAGCAATTAGAATGTTTCCAGTTTTATTTTCTTGGAAAATGGTGTTCGACAAGGTTGTTCTCTACCGGGTTGATGTTTATTTTTAATATTGAAGCTTTGGCTCATAAAATAAAACAACATCGAAACATTTACAAATATTTATTATTGAACATCCATTATCAAGATTATTGTAAGTGTAAAAAACATTTAGACGAGGGTATAAAATGTGCATTACATGGAAGACATGGATTTTAAATATTACCACTTTTGCGTTAATTTTCTAACTTATCAGGCATTAATAAGTTAAAATAATCTATATCTTATTTTCAGCGTATGAAAATTCCAGTTTGAATGAAACACATTTTACCAACAACGTTATACATGAAGTTTAAATGATGGATATGAGGTAACGTAATCTAACTTCATAGTTGATGTTACTGTGACCATTTAAGAAACAACTAAGTTTATTATGATCATATACTAAAGTGCTCAACAAAAGAAAGTCTTACACTTTGTTTAAGTCATTTAAAGTAACGTTCGATTATTTTTTTATCAAACAGCCTAGATAGACACTTGGATGAATCTTTTAGGCACATTTTGTAACCAAACATAACACCTAACAACAAAGATAAACCATGATTAGCACTATTTATATAAAATTAGTCACTTTTGAAAAGTCACATTTCAAAACACTACGCGGAAGAAAATACCAATGCCCTTTATGTTCGGAATCAAATAACCCGCTAACTAAAGGTTGAGTCACATAGAAGACAGCTCCCGACCCAACCTCTTGCCAACTGCACAAGACCACCATTTTTTTTTAAATCGGCTGAAAGTTTGTTTAAACTTGCACAATTAACATTTTGGATCCCGACCAGGGATGAGTAGGGATGATTAGTATGCGATATTCCCCGCCTTCAACAAGACAAGAGATGCTGAATCACCTACCAGTAGGCGACAGCATCATGAAATCAACAAGATCAAGCATTTTTAATCGGCGACGCCACTTGTTCAGTCCCCGATCAATCGCCGACCTTGACACGATGGCACAAGTTGTGACATGTTGCTATCAAGGCTGCTGGCGCCGATTTGTCGCCGAGTTGTTGGCTACAAGTCAGCGACTAAATCTTCTGTAGTTGCCGATTTAACATGTCAAATTGGCTTGCATCTTCTCTCCCGCTTGGAGCAGACTCATTGCCGACCACTTTCCAACTACACACAACCACTCATGATGCGCGCCATATTCATCGGCTACCGCTTCCAAAACCACTCATGTGTCCATGCCGACCTTCCCGATTAAAAAAAACCGCCACGATTTTTTGAGGCTGCGAGAAAAATCGTGGCGGGTTTGTCAAATTTGCTACGTCACACACCCATTTTCCTCCCGTATGGTAATTGAAAATGTGACTTTTGAAAAGTGACTATTTTTTTTAAATGGCGCTAATCATGACTTATCTTTGTTGCTAGGTGTTATGTTTGGTATCAAAATGTGCCTACAGGGTTCATTCAAATGTCTATCTAGCCTGTTTGGTAAAAAAAACAATCAAATGTTACTTTAATTGACCTAAACAAAGTGTACGACTTTCTTTTGTTGAGCACTTTATAAGAGATTTTAACCGATGTTATATTGATATTTCAGTTACTTTGCCTTTGCAATACAACACTTTTGTAAAAGCCACCATCTTGGATTCCGATGACCTCCAACAATGGCACACCTTCTGGAATTACTTCTTATAACCAAAAGAAGCTTGCTGCCTCGTGTTTAGCTAGTATCCGACACAGTCCAGTCCATGTATATGTATTATCTGATCAGTAAACGTAATCACTGCAAATGGTCAACATACATTATTTTCAAGTATACGGCCTTGTGAACGAAACTGGGAAATAGTCGTAGAACTAACTTGTTAAAACAAGACACCTGTACACTTCCCGGGTGCAGTGGCGTAGCCAGAGGGGGAAGGGGGGGGGGGGGGGGGGGAGGGGGCGATCACCCCCCCCCCCCCCCCAATATTGACGTCGTGTCGGTTGAGATTGACACTGTCGGTTCATTTGACCAGAGGAATCATGGAATTTTTCGCGCACATGTCCCATAAATGCAATATTCTTTGGTACAAGCTTATTTAGAGCTAAAATGGACCTCAATCGTGCCAAAAATAGGTGTAAACTCGCGCGCATTACTTCACTCAGACTCATCTTGTCGATTAATTTACATTTCTCGCACCCCAATATGAAGAACCTAGCTACGTCACTGCCCGGGTGTCTTTTTATTTATTGTCAATTGAATACGTTTACGTCTGCTATCTGAGGGTGATGAGCTGTGTATATCATATCAGAATTTGTAATCTTCCCCGCTCTCGTCAAAATCATCCGGTTGCTTGGTGGTAGGCCTACATTTTACAAGTTCTCCAGAATCCATACTGTGTGAAAAGAAATAATGTATTATTGTTATTTAAATGGTTAGATAAAGAAATATAATGAACACAAGCAGATACATATTTTAAAATCTGATATTATTAAATTAAAAACAACTGGATATGTAATAAAATCCACCCTATCATTTGTCACGTAAACCTTGTTTGAAATTGTTAAATGTTATGTAATAATAATAAATATGTAGTTACAGGTGTATATTCCGATAACTTTAGCTTTTTCACATCAAAATATTTTGATATCAGAAGAAAACCCATATTTGTCTCATCATGTCTGTATTATTTAGATGTCAGGTTTCAAAATAGCACCCGCCCACCTGCCCATGATAGCAGGTAACGTGCGGGGTAACATTTGCACCAGGCGGGTGAAGATATAGAAGTAGGGGAGAACGGGGAGTGTTCGCCCTATTTTCATTTGAAGAGTTCTAGAGACACCAATTTTAAAGATTGAATGGACCTATTGATATTATTCGAAAGATTGATATCTTGGCCACATACGACCATGATCTCAGTACTCTAAGCCTTACTGTAAAAGCAGGAGTAAATGATAAAGACATGTGTCTCAACAAGGCGAACGTGCCCGACGCCTATCGCAAGCCACTAGGGTCATTACGTATTCCGATAACGCGTTGCTTTCGAAAGCAACGCGTTGCCTAGCGAGCCAATAGGAATAAAGCTTTTGGCAACGTGTTGCTTTCCCAAAGCAACGCGTGGTACCCCAAAGCAACGCGTTGCTTTCATTCCTACAAAGCAACGCGTTACTTTCATTTCAACGGGTTCGGTGATAAACACCAATTAGAAAATAATGACTGCGTAACAACTGTTTTCGTGAATTTGTTTTAAAATCAGAGGTTTTTGTTCTGGTCTGAGGAATTGTCCCGAGGGGCGCAGCGAGGGACAATTCCGAATGACCACAACAAAACCCGAGGATTTCAAAACAAATTCACGAAAACAGTTGTTAAGCAGTCATTATTCTCATTCATTACTGAAAAAGATACATATTTTATCCAAATCGTTGATTTGTACCGATATAATCTTGCTAATAATTAATTAGTTTTCTGTTTATTTTGTCCACCCCTTCTTAGTTATTGAAACAGTCCAAGTCGGGTCATCCCCTCATTAACATTTTTATCATTCAACCAATCAGAAATGGGCTTTAATCGTGTTTCCTCATAACTCATTGAATATTCAGTTTAGGGGCGTGAGACGTTAATTTGATTGGTCGGTCAGTGAGCAAAACAATGGAACACTTTGGCGCAGTACTTTCGGGCAATTATTAGTAACCCGCGCTCGGCGTACGCGTTCTCATCTAACGATTAATTTGATTGGAACGCACTTGGTACGCAGCTATCGCGATTATTCATGAAGTAATGAATCAGCGCTAAGTTCACAAAGCCTCCCGGCCGTCACGATTCATCGGGCTGTCTGTATACACGTAGCTCAGGCTGTATACGACGGATAGCCAGCCGCGAGTTTTGGCAGGGTTTTTTGATATTTTAATGATATTTATCCAAATTAAAAATGGCTCAGAGACGGATTTAAACAATTTGGAAAGACGAAGTGGAACACTCTTTTTGGGAAATATTATGAGATATTTGTGATTTGAGTCCGAAAGCAGTTACCCCTTGATACTCTCCCGTTCTTTGAAAAATTAACTGACGACCGAGCGACTTTGTTAACTAAGCCGTGATTGGTTCTTCTCAATTCTCGCTATTAATGCAAGCAACGCGTTGCTTTGGGACTTCTCAAACAACGCGTTGCTTTGGAAAACAACACGTGGTCAAAAGCCGTAATCTTATTGGCTCGCTAGGCAACGCGTTGCTTTAGGAAGCAACGCGTTGTCGCAAGACGTAATGACCCTAATGGCTTGCGATAGACGCCGGGGTAGGTTCGCCCATAGGCCGGAGCCCTAAGCTCAGAATTAAGATGAGTACCATAATTTTCAATCCATAGGCCTATAGATTCGTTATTCTTCGTTATTTTAATCCAAAATGAAATTTAGGAGTAGGGATCCTTTCTATACAGCACACCACGCACAACATCCCAGTCATACGGCGAAATGGACGAACCTTGTACCCAAAACGGTGAACGCGGATCCAACCACGGGACAGACATGTGAATAATTATAGGCTTTTAAACTATAGAGGGCGCTATTTACGGAATAAAGCATAACGGAGCGTAGATCGGAAACTCGCCAAAGCGCATGAAGTAACGCACTAACCTTAGCGCCTTATTCGGCGGATACAATATGATCTATGGAGTAATAAACATGATAAAGCTAATAGTCTATTTATAATTTCCCCATATCTCGAGACAGTGCCACGTATTATAGTAACTGCGTATTCTGCTTATTGCAGAACATAAACGCGCGTGTCTCGAGGCGCTGGCGTATACATTTGCACACGAGCGTACAAAGACGGAAGATACATCGCGTGCGTAAATGCTGCGCCTGTAAAGTTACGGCACTGTCCAGAGGAAGACAAATAAAGTATATTATGCTAAGATTTGCGCATTTTAAAGCTGGAAATCATGTAGGCAAGGGCAAGGGCGTCATCCCGTTTTCAAAAGTGTGGGGGGGGGGGGGGCACGAGTGGCGGGTCCTGGGTATTTGTAAACCGATAAACAATGCTATGCGATGCCAATGGGAGTCTGACGCCCCCCTCAGAATTAAGAAAATTTTGAAAATATGCAATGAAAATGGTGCAATTTGGTGCATACTTTTAACCAAATTTGTGACGAATAATGTGTTCAATATAATCGAATGAGATGTGTATAATGGGCGACTATCGCAAGACAAATTACATTGGTTGAAAAATACGACACACCAGTGGCGTAGCTAGGTTTTTCATATTGGGGAGGGGCAATAAATGAAAGTTAACAAAAGAAATGCGCGCGTATCGCGCAAAAATGTTGACTTGACATTTAGTTTTGCTATGATTGAGGTACATTTTGGTTCTGAACAAGCACAACAGAGCACAATGATTTTCTACTGCATGCTGGTATTATTGAAATTGAAGCCACCTCTGTGATAGGTATATGTTTTAGTCTCAATATAACAGGATTCTTCAGGGTATACTCGATATTAACGAGGTATAAACCGCTCTCTAGTCATGCTAGTGTTTTTTAGTTGACATCAACATTTTGTCAGAACTTGTTGTACATGTACCCGATCGTGGTTATTTAAGGTAAGGTATTTGTTTAAATTCATGTACTTATTGAATTATTATTTAATTAATTGTACATGGAGACTTACTTGCACATGCAATGCACACAAATCTAGAAAAAAATGATTCACTGTAGTTCGTTGTTCATGTATTTTGTTTTGTGGGAGGGGGACACTCTAACCCCCATAACCTAAGCGGCCTCCCCAACCCTGAGTTATAATGATCTTACCTATACACTGGCGTATAAAGCTCCCTACAGGAACATGTTCCCATATCGTCGCAATATGAATTCTCCACCAGGCATGGCCGGTACTCACAGTTGTTTGTTGAGTTCGATTCTTCAAAATATCTCTCTTAATCCAGAATAAATAAGAAAGAAAGAAAAAGAAATTACTAATAATGATCGTAATGAGATGGATCAAAACTATTCTTTTCTCATGTCCGAAGGCTCACAGCAAAATTGTTAACTTTATTTGTTGGGAGTGGCTCTTTTAACTTCATTCTTTTCTTCCATCTTTTCTTACTTTCATTTCATTTAGCCAGCATGCTTATATAGGCTTTTTAAGCCTGGCCCGAGCATTTTGCTTGAGCCTGGTCCCTTCATGACCCAAGCGTGTGTCCGTACGGACCAACCGTGTAAACAAACAAACAAACAAACAAACAAACACCACGCACTCTCGAGAGGTATGAAAATATCAATATTTTCCCCTTTTTCACTTTTTAAAGACGCAATCATAAAATATGGTAAAGGATTCAAAAAATGTCCTCTAAATGTGGATGGCACCGCTGAACTTCTGCCCACTGACCATGCTGACACTAGTTCAGAGAAAAAGATGTCCCAGAAAACCTGCCACTTATGATTTTGACAGAGCCATGTATTTTAAACATTTAGGAAGCCTTAGGATCTCCAAATTGTAGGGGTAAAATGATAATTAAGATTGGCTATTCTGTTTTCAATTTATGCGCATGTCAAGAAAGGTATGTCGAAAACGTGTTCAACCGATTTGACGGGAAATGACGGTTCTATGTTTCAGGCCTGTTCACCGCTAAGACTTTCAACTGATGTTAACGGCGTTTTAGTTTCACTTTCTCCCAATGGATTTCAATCATGTTTATACATTCTGGAAACCTTAGAACCTCCGAAATTCAATTGTAAATAATTAAATAATCGAGAATGTTAAATTAGTTTCGAAATTACGCGTGATCAAAGAGATACCGGATATCGAAAACCAGTTCAAACTATTTGACACAAAATTATACCGCTACTTTGCTATGCATCCTTTGAATCAAAATGAACCGTATTAGGAAGTCTGCTCGTCCGAATTTCTGTAAATATAAATGGTGAAATCGCAACATCCAGCATTATCTTCTAACTTCCGTAAAGCGAAGGTTATTAAAAATATAAAAACCGCTTGTTCAAATCCAGTTCAAATCGGAACAAATTGTGTATATCAATCCATTCAGTGTTCTTTTGGTAGTATGCCTTACGAGTCATTAGCATGATTAGACTTGTGCATTTTTAATTTGAAAATATTTAAATACCAATTTAGTAATAGAACAAATACCAATTCATTAACATGATTAATAGAATACATATTGTTCCATATTTCGCATCCCAAACAGGAAACTGACTCAAATGGATTCAAATGAAGAGGCACCTGACATTTTAATATCAGAGGTTAGGAATGCCATGTAGAGATTGAAGAACAATACGCCTCCTGCTATTATTAATGAAATTCCTGGTGAGCTGCTGAAGTGCACTGGTGACAATGGCATCAGAATTAAGTTGCAGCTTTGTAAACAAGATCTGGCGTACACAAATCTATCCAGGTGACTTGAAATAAATTTGTTTTCTTTTCACTTCCAAAGAAAGGGGACATCAGTGATTGCAAAAATAACAAGGCTATAGCACTAATACCTCGTGCAAGTAAAATTCTGTTGCCCATCTTGCATGAGAGACTCGGACAACAACAAGATAGAGAGCTCCCTCCAGACCAGGCTAGATTCAGGAGAGGAAGGGGTTCAACTTAAGAGACCATATTGCCAACATCATCAGATTATAAGGAAGTAAAAACGAATGTCAAAGCACAACATATCTTTGTTTCATTGGCTGCTAAGGCATTGAATGTGTTAGAAATGGTGCTTTGTAGATAGCCCTGCTAGCACTTAGAGTTCCATCCCATCTTGTGCAGATAATCAAGAACCTATATGATCATGATTATGGCCAGCTTGGGAGTGTACGTACAGAGGAAGTGAATAGTGACTCTGGTTCTCGCTTGGACAGGGGGTGCGTCAAGGTTGCATTCATTCGCTCGTCTACACTTACAATGTTTGATAATAAAGTAGATTCGTACAAACGAAAATTGTATTAACGTAGCCTTGGTTCAGGGCGACACCTACCCCACCCAACCCCACCTACCCCCACCCAACCCCACTCACCCCCACTCCACCATGACCTAACTCACGAATATTAGCATATTCATATCAAGCCCATCACTAGCCCGACAACTACCTATTAATTCTCACCCGCACCAATGTGACTGAAAAGAAAACGAAAGGAAAAGTATAATCGATATAACAAAGAACTGTCTTTAAAAAAGACAACGCGGTTTAGGTATTGTGTACCTAGTAAAGAAACAGTACCATCAACACTGAAGTAAGAAGCGAAATGGGTACTGAAGCTAATGCTACCATTTAGCAGTCACCTTTGCACAGTCTTCAGTGTTGATACTGATCAACGCTCCAGGATGGAGCCAAAAGATCAGGTGGTCTATGCTTTTAATTCTTGCTTGCTTAGTAGCCTTAGTCTTGCTTAGTTGCTTTGTAATGATTTGTTACTGCTGCCTTGAAGCTATCCGGATTCGGTATTGATGAAATATTGTGTGGTAATGAATTCCAGTCGCGTATTGTTCTTGGTGCAAAGGAATACTTGTAGCAGTCCTTGTTAGTTGAGATTGTGTTGTATGAATCAGGATTATGAAGCCGTGATTGGCGCTGGACAGGTTGTAGGAGAATTTAGCACAGTGTAGGAGATTTTAGCACAGTGACTATACAGTTTGGTCAACGACAAATGGCGACAAAGTCGCCAACACCTGACGGGCAGCGAACGGTCCGGTGCCGGGTCGTAGCTGTTTGTGGGTGGTTGTGGTTCTTCATCTACACAAAAGCCGGGATTAGTACCGGTCGGGACGAGCGTTAGACTTGAAAGCAAGTCCTTATTTTTCTCCCCCACCACACACCCCATACCACAATCCATTTCATACCAGTACAACGGCCTCCTACGCCCATCCAATGTTGTCGCACGCGATCTCGCTTTCACTATCATACGCCAACACAAACCGCTGGTGGGTACTGCTGTCTATTCGTTTACGTTTACGTTTACGTTTACGTTTACGTAGATACTTGGCAAAGTCCTTCTGTACGTCAGGATGTAGATGCCAAGGAGAGTAGCTCATGTGCAGTGCTGTAGTTGCTTGTGCGAATAAATACAATTAGTAGTGTGAGTAAAAAAGAATGCAGCCTATATATGTGCTGCAACAGCTCCCCTGAATGCCCCTATAGATGGTGAGGCTAGGACATCACCAGGGAGGGCATTCCACCATGCAACAGTTCTTGGGAAGAATGCGAAGCTGTAGGCTTGGGTACGAGCATTGATGGATTAGAATTTATTTGGATGATTGCAGCAACACCATATCTCATTAAAGCTGATGGGATATATATATAACAAAGGTTTGAGAAGTTCAATTATTTCTAATATTTTAAATATATTAAATTAATACGCACATACACTGATGCGATTGATTTAACACTCTTTATGAAGTTTTATAGACACACTTTACCTAGTTTTAAATAACATCTAAGCTCGAACCCATATATGAGTTCGATGGACAACATACGTAGTTCGTCTTTTCAAATCAATACTTAACTCATATGGGAACGAGACTCGAGAGTCATGCGAGAGTGACGTTTTCATAATCATCGGTCGTCCTTGGACGGAATAATGGAAGCAGCTGACACATATTGGTACCATGTAGCTTTATTCATCATGAGCTGTGGAATATCACTTAGGTCAAGACCCATGTCCTTTGGAATGCTGTCAGGATAGGTGGTGTTTTTCCTGCCACGGTTAGAATTGCCATATTTAGGAGTCCAAACATCAAGTGAGAGATAGGCTGGTCCTTAGTGCGTACGCAGTGCACTGCAAACTGTAGACGCCTCTTTTTTAAAGTGACTGACAGAGGAGGGATGTCACCATACACCACTATGTTTGTTTGGTGGTCTCGCCAGCTGATGTTAAGTACTCTTCGAAGTAGCTGTGTGAAGCATCCACCAATTCTATTCTCAAACCAGGTTTCTGGGCAAAGATACTTTCTACACGTGCCTTGAAAAACTTGATTTTGATGTTTATATCATGTTTTGACTTCCAGATTTTGTCAAGTTTGTTGCATGCACCCATGCCTGAGCTTTCCGGCACTTGAAGTCATGTAATGAATCTGGTAGTGACGATCCCAGATACTTGAAAATCTTTAATGTTATCAAGTTCAGAGCCATTCTTTGGACATGGGGGTAGTAAGTATATTCACAAGGAGAGTCTTGGTCTTTCCGACATTAAGATGGAGCCCTACACAACTGAAGGCATCCTCTACACTCTACAAGAGGTCTTCAGCTGAAGCAATGGATGATGCCAGAAGTGCTATATCATCAGCAAAATCCAGCCTCATGTAGGCGCATGTCGGGATATCTCGATCTCCTGCTTTTTCTTATTTATGTTCTTCAAAGCATGTCGCATGACATAGTCAAGCACTATTATGAAAAGGAAGGGGGCTAAGGTGTCTTCTTGCAGTACGCCTGCCATAATCTGGAAATGATCAGTGTCACCACTTGGATGTAATCACCAAAGCAGCAGAGTTGTTATATATTGCCTTGATTGCATCAATGATGATTCCTAGAATTCCATATGCTTGTAGGATTTCAAACATGCGGTCTCGGTGTATAGAGTCGAATGCTCTTTTTTTAGTAATCAATAAACACTATGGCCAAAGGACATGAAGGAAGATTCTTAGATTTCATGCCTTCAATGATCCGTTTCAGGGCCAGAATCTGAGAGATGTTTTGATCTCTGCTGCCTAAAACCATTCTGGTTCCAACGCAGTAAAGGGTCAATGAAGGGTCTGATTCTGTTCAAAACCATTAGGTTGATGCTGGAAAGGTGATGCCTAGTTTGATGATTTGTTAAGTCTCCTTTCTTTGGGATGGGTATTATCATGATTATACCACCCTTTGACCACTGCGTAGGCTTCTCATGATGAAGTAGTAGGTGGTTGCTCATATGCAGAAGGTGTGGTTGAAGGCATCTGACTTACAAAGCTCTAGGGGAATGTTATCCAAACCGAGAGCACCCACTGGTTTTGATTGTGAAAGAGCTTCCTCGAGTTCGTCTGGCGTAAACTCCGATGTAGATATGGGCAACACTCCTTTGACAACTTGGGATATGGCGAATTCTTTGTCGGGGATGGATGGAGGTTTCCCAAGTAGAGTTCAGAAGTGTTTTAACTTACTTATGAAAACGTTTTACTTATGAATTTTGAGAAGTGGTTTAAAATACTATGCGGGCGTTTGTGTAGCGCGATTTTAATCTGAGACGAGCATAGTTTAAATAGAAAGTATATCACCATCCATACCTTCATTGTCTGAGTAAGTCCGGTAATAATGGTAAGGCGCTTTTATATTTAATTTAATCCAGACCAGCTGTTCTAAGGATGCGATATTTCACATTCCGGGGATTCCCTTAATCCAACTGTTATAAATCAAAGCTGTTATGATGTCATGCGTAATATGGACCCATCAGGTTACGGTTCATATCGCCGTCGCTGTTTATTATTATTTATTATTGGTCAATAACAGCGCAGATAAGGATTTGGACGTGACTTACGATAACCTGCGATTTATGAATGAAATTTAAAATCAGTTCATCAAACTCCGTGGAGAATGTACACATACAATGTACTTGTTGAAAATCAAGATTCAACGTTATTTGTTGCAATATTTTCTACGAATTAAAGGGGGGTCCCGCAAGCAAAACATTGAGCATTATTTGTTAGAAAAATAATTAATTTCGGCTCGAAATTACGTAATTATATAGAACAAAACATCATATCTAGTCACAAAAACGAATAAAAACTGCCATCACTCAACATGCAATATTTTTACAAAACTCGCGGCGATCGAAAGTCCCGGTGTCGATGACGTCATGGGTACTGGTGCTCAAAATTGCGTATGTGCATTGTATAACTATGACTTCATCGACACCGGGACTTTCGATCGCCGCGAATTTTAAAAATTGCATGTTAAGAGATGGCGGTTTTGGGGGGGTTTTGGTCATAAGTGTGGTGTTTTGTTCTATATAGTACCAAAAGTTGGGCTCGATAGTTATTTTTCTAACATATAATGCACACTTTTGTGCTTGCGTGGCACCTCCTTTAAAGAAAATATAAACACAAGGAACTGTCTCGATCCAGTTGATTACTTCGGGTCTCGACTAAAGTTTAGGTAATTTGCGGTATGAAGATGATACCACCCTTCTGACTAATACCCTCCAGTGTGTGCATGAAAAGGTGTAACGCGAGAGCAAGGCTATGGGACTGCGTCTTTAATGTCTTAAATTATCATCATTGGTGGGGATCAGTCAACACCATCTGATGGATGGGAAGGACTAAGTTGAGAAATCCCAATTCAGCTCACGGATGGCAGCTGTAAGAAGACGAATGCAATGGCAAAATGTGTCATGGCAAATCTCTCTTCAATTTGGGTATTTTATTATAGAGGAGTTGTAACCAGTGCACAGTTTGGCTGCATTCACTGTATAGAGGGTATGCAATGAACCAACCGGAACGGTATAACAATAGATCGGGCAGCCATTATGGAGGTATAGGCTAGTCACGTAGTCGGATTGACAATTAAATTTCCCGCTCCATGTGATCTGAACTGACCAAATCATATTGTTCCGTGGAATCCATCTTGGAGGCACAGTTCAAATGAGGACATAGTGACGTAGCATTGCATACTCTCTATATCATGCATATTCATATAAGTTAAGGTCTATTACATAACAGTGTTGGAAGCCAAGGGTAATGTAAACAAAGGAATGGGTCAAGGCTGACCTCTCTATGCACACCTTCAACAACCACCACCGCCAGGTGTCACAGCCATGACATCGCCATATTATCAATCGCAACAGGAGGATGACCATCCAGTTGGAGGGGCGACATAGGCCTATGCAAGCACACCATCTCTATATTACCAATCGCAACCAGAGAATAATCATCGAGTGACGACTACACATCAGGTGAGAGCGCCCTCAACATATAGTGGTAGTGATAGTCGGATACGATTGGAGGACTGGATTGTGGAGATTGGATATGTTTTGGACCCTGCTATGCCACGTGCTCTTCAAGCCAAACCATCGAGCGGTACCTGACATCAGATGCAAGACTTATTTATAAGTCTCTGTTAACCGCTAATGCAGATCCAACAGCAGATGATATATTCAGTGAATTACGGATATGGTTTGGGGATGCACAATATTATGTTGATCCAATGGCCACATTCTACGAACGTCGACAGAGGCCCCAAGAAGCTGTTATTTCTTTTTCATTGGCATTAGAAGAAATTCTCCAAACCATCGAGAAAAAGAATGGAAGTTTCTTCCCAGATCGGGATTTTAAACTTACGCACCAGTTACTCAAGGGCCTACAAGATGACGTGCTGCGAGTTCGATTGGAGACCATTAGAGCACACACTATGCCGTATCGCCAGGTGATGGCCGAAGTGCGAAGGCTACTAAAAGACACTCATCATGTGGCGAAATCAACAAAGACTCAAGTGCATCAACATGTAGACAACACGGCGTCAAGAATGGAGAAGATGGAAGGGACCATACGGGAGCAAAGCAAGCGGATCCAGGAAATGTCTGACCTGATTCAGAAATTTACCAATATCTCAGTTCAACAGTTCCAGCCACCGCTCCAAGGTCCATGGCACCAACCACCACCCCCATCGATGCCTCCTCAACAGTCCCACACATGGCAACACCCACAACCACCACCCTCAAATCACCCTCATCATTCTCGTGAACCTAACCGCCGTGGACGTGGGCGTGGACAAACTGATTTAAACTAGTTCAGCCTGCCGTCGAGGACCAGACTGCAGGCATTACGGACCGATCTGTGCTGGTGGGTCCAAGCAACATCGAGTCCGTCATTGTTAAAGGGACATTAAGTGGTGTTGAAAAGTTTAAATGTTTAAAAAATTTACTTCAGAATTCAAGATGAACATTAAAAATCGCCATTATTGTTGTTTCTACTAACAAAAAACACAGCAAAACTAGATTAAAACAATATCATCGCTATTTATTGAAAAACGCCCTCTATGCATATATGGTTCGCGTTATGTATCACGCGTACTGCACGGGGATACTGTCGGACGTAAAATGCTGGTCCCGCGGGATAAGCATTTTTTGAATCGACGTTTTCTTGTACAAAGAGAGCTGATTTTTCTTAATCCTTATAGGTGTAAGTTCATACATGTAATACAATTATAAAAATAAACTAATCTCAGTTTTTATCATAATTGAGGGCGCTGCCTCCAACACATCTCTTAGTGTCCCTTTAATACAAAGCCATGTACAGCCCTCATCGATTCGGGATCACAAGTATCTACCATCACCAACAGTTTCTACACAGCTTTGAGCGACTCGGAGCCTCCAACTCCAGTTGACCTTCAGATTGAGGGAGCAGATGGCAATAGCATCCCACATCATGGAGTGATTCATCTGAACTTACAGTTCCTGGGATACGAATATTTCAACGTTCCAGTCTTGGTGGTCCCAGACACGTCCTTCAGGAAAGATGTCCCACTCTTAGTGGGGACTAACGTCATCCGGATTGCACGGAACAATTTCATACGATCACATGGAGAGGACGGCCTGCATCTCATGAAAGATCAATCAGTCCCTTGGTATGTAGCATGTCTCCTGGTACAAACACCAACGTCCCCATCTCCAGATACAGACAACATGGATTATCCTGATTCTGCCAGTATTGTGTCTGCAATCTACATGGGTACATACACTGTAGCTATACAACCTGGTGAGCAGATCGACATGTTGGCCCACTTATCACCGGATAGCAAGTGGAATGAGGAGTGGCCGGTATTGTTTGAAGCAACAATGAATAAAAAGTATAATCCCACTCCCTGTATTATACAGTTTGTTAACAATGATTCTCTGTTAACAATGGCTCTCCACCTCGCTATCCCATGGTCGTTACGTCAGTCCTCCACTTATGAAACATTGGCCAGAAGGCGAACTGGAAGGAGCACGTAGAAGCGGTATCTCATGCGTATAATGCTACTATACATGACTCCACCGGTTATGCGCCCTTCTACCTTCTACATGGGCGACATCCCCGTTTGCCAATAGATTTTCTTCTGGGCGTCAACCATGAAGATGTTCATCCTTCGTCTGTTGAGTGTTGATGATTATGTTCGAGACCTTCGTTGCTGTTTGGATCAAGCATATGCCGACGCGAACAAGAGGGCTCTCCATTCCAAACAAAGACAGACAAAGCAATACAATAAACGGGTTAAGCCCCAGCCACTTGCCGTTGGGGATAGGGTGTTGCTGCAGAATAAGTATATACGAGGCAAGCACAAGTTGCCGACAAATGGGAGACAGTGCCCTATCACATCGTTGAGTCCAGAGATGACATCAATTTTGTTATCTGGAGGGAAACAGATGGAGAAAAAAAAACCATTCACCGAAACATGCTGGCTCCATGTATGTTTGTTCCGTTTGACGCAAGTCATCAAGGCGCCCACCAGGTGAAGGGAGTTACAAAACTAAAGACAGTGACATGGAAGGAAGACGTGGAAGAGATCCACTACATCCCTTCCTGGCAGCCATGGAAATGTGTGGATGACCGTCTATTGGAACCTCAGTCTTGGGACAGGTGTTTTCGGAAAGGATGGCCAATGTTTCATAAGTGGAGGACTGACGTAACGACCATGGGATAGCGAGGTGGAGAGCCATTGTTAACAGAGAATCATTGTTAACCAACTGTATAATACAGGGAGTGGGATTATACTTTTTATTCATTGTTGCTTCAAAAATTATTCAAACATAATCACTGGTGTTGTATTACAAAATTGTTTTTGTTGATTCGGAATTCAAACCAAATGGATTAATCGCTTCATAACAATTCTCATATTTGTTTATCAATTGCCCCCTCGCAGATAATTAACAATCTCCACTATGTCAAATGTTATTTATAACTCATAATAATATGTGGTGTCATCACATATGCCTATAAATGAAGATTGTATCGTATCAAAGAGCAATTTAAATCAAAATATTGACTTAAAACAAGCATTTTAAGTTTTCTGGCAATCGTTTCTATATCACATATTTCAAATATTATATGAACCGTGATTCAACTTTTGACTTTTGTATGTATATAACTTGTACTCATCTAAGACACTATTGGTTTATTAAAATGTTTAAATGTCGGGACGCCATTTTCTTAAAGGAGGGGAGAGTGTAACCAGTGCACAGTTTGGCTGCATTCACTGTATATCATGCATATTCATATAAGTTAAGGTCTATTACATAACAGTGTTGGAAGCCAAGGGTAGTGTAAACAAAGGAATGGGTCAAGGATGACCTCTCTATATACACTGCCACACACACCATGCAACAGCAAGGATACATGCAGCATCCATATTCATTCTCAGAATGATATAAAATCCACCCTTTCCCGACAGCCAGGGTATGTAGTATTATTATTGTATATGAAATAACTAATCAAGATGTATTTGTAAGTTCACTAAACTATATAATTGTAATGCATCTTTCATAATTGAAGATATCAATTAAGAATGGAATATAAGATAGTGCACGAGATACGTTGCTATGCTAATGCCAATATTAACTGTCATCAATTAGTGGACCTGATTTAAAGACAGTGATTACTTAATACTTTTAAATGCTTCATATTATGTTTCAATGTTTATTGTATCAAATATTTAGTATTCTTTCGTATCTTTTGTTTTATGTTTACAGGGTTATTTGTAAGAGTTCGTAAATGAAGTACACAGAACCTGGACTATAAATGTATTGTTAGCAGGCGTAGTTTCATCCCCGCTACAGAGTCACAAAAGCAACAAAAGTGCGCTTAGTTCAAGCACTTGTTTTCCCCGTAGCTACCTATGCTTGTGAAACATGGTCACTCACCAAGGCAGAATGTGATAGAATAAATGCTTTCGAACTCTGGTGCTGGCGGGAAATGCTCAATATTTCCTGGGTTGCAAAATTGGCGAATGCCAGCATTCTACAAGATATTGGTGTCAAGAACAGACTGCTCGATTGCATTAATCGACGGTCAGCTATTTCGGACACATAGTCAGACGTCAATCAGGACGACTGCCTTGAAGAGTTCCTTATTCAGGGAAGAATTGAGGGCTCATCCGCTCAAGAAGACGCGGGCGACCAAGAGCAAGGTGTATTGACAGGATTGCAAGAATCACGTTGGATAGCCTCTACCATGCTACAGTGGTGTATCTACTAGCTGCTGTCCGACAACAGTGGAGAGGCATCACGAAGGTCACGAACTGTCAGACATGACGGAGGCCTACCAAGCATTGATACATATTTGTTTAAGGTTTTCAGAATATGCAAACATTACAATACGTGGTCATGGTGGTGTAAGAGTAAAATTAGAGCTAAATTTAATACAGGTTCCCTGGGACTCGATGTATAAACGTCGGGATAAACGTGGCTGTTATAATCTTGATGCATCTCATCTAATAACTTAGGTTATTGCATTTATTGTGCAATTTTCATCTTCTGGACTAGGAGACCACGTTTTGATAATACAATTCGATATAGTTTCAAATTCAAGTCAAAATATTAAAGTAAAAATGCACTATATAGTAGTAAAATGTCATTTGAAGTCTATCAAGTCATACTCGAGCAAGTTAGTTATAAAGTAAACACTAAATTGAACTCACTTTGCATAGTTAAATTTGGCACCAAAGAAAGTACGTTCTATCAATGTTTCTCCTTTCCTCTGTATTGACTATTCAGATTGAGTTTAGAGTCTTGTGGCGTCCATATAGGACGACACAAATTATGATAGCCTATACATTATGAGACCAACGCATATATATAGCAAGACAGCTATGAACTATATTTTATTCTCATTCTTATTTAGTGAATTGGTTATTTTTATATTTCATCATAAAAACAACGCTTTTTGTTAGATTTATTTTGATCAAAGAACAACATACTGGACTGCGCAAGAAATTTTCTTTACACAAAGAGCATATCCCTACATAATTTCTCAAACTTATAAGCAAAAAATGGCGATTTTTAACAATTGTAAGGTGGCAACTACCCTCATTTTCCCCTACAAAATGAGCGCAAGGGATGAAAATGAAATCACCTAGACGCCCTAGGTCACTGTCCTTAGAGTTTTAGTTGAAAATTCTTAGGGTGACCCCCCCCCCCCCCCTTACACCTCACACCACCCCCTTAGGATTTATTTATTATTTGTTATAGTATATAGTGCGTATTAGCGAAAATCAGCCGAGAACCAATCAAATTGTCTCAGTTGTCATCCGGAATCACGGAATCACGCCTTCGATATAAAATATAAGAATAATTACTTCTATTGTCATACACATTTATATCTATTATCACTGCATTATGCCATCGGGTCTTAAGTTATTTAAAAAGTGTATAGGCAATATGTGTGGTGGTATGGGAAAACCCGTCGGAAGTCGCTAATGTTAATATTGAGATATCTGGGTCAAGCCAAATTATTCCTAACAAATGAGTTCCAAGTCAACTTTCCAACTTTGGTCCCAAGATAAGGATTAGACCTTTAACTTTAGTCCCCAGGATTTTTTATGCAAAATTCCAGATGTAAAGTTTATTTTTAGCACTTTACTGAACCTTGATTATCATTTTTTTGCCAAGAAACCAAGAAATCAGAGGTGAATGAACTCAAATTTACGTCTTTTGAACCTGCTCACTCCTTCTTGAACTTAACATGCACCCCATTGAATTTGATATTGTTTGAAAGCTCTATACATGCCCTGTATGAAGATGTACATGGGCATTGATATTTAGGTCACATTATTTACTGGGTATCAAATTTCTTCGAAACAACAACAGATCACTCAACCCGGTGGAAGAAACACCCATTTATCGCCAGTTATTTCCTAAAATGTCGACATTTTGGAATGCAAACTATTACTTCAAATAACAAGGAGTATTCATTGATTGAAATCTAGTGATATTTTCTAAAATTTCTTATGTTAAAAGTCTTAATTGTGCCATAGCTGGCTGTACTTCACTGTATTGTCCTCATAATCCAAGATGGCGGCACCCAGTGAAAACGTTGAAAAAGTGAAGTTGCCCAAAATCTTATAGCCTTGATGGTATATATGACCATGTTAACCACTTGTGAATTCTGACAATGCAATGTACAGATTTTGAAAGTGAATAATTTAAAATCGGTAATAACATTGCAAACAAATAAGATTAAATATCAACAGTCCTTTTAACATGACAAACTATTCTGTGTGATATTAACACATAGTTGTATTAAAGAAATTCAAAGATTTTATGTACGGAATTTTCAGTTTCATGTTTAAACAGTTTTGAAATCAGTAGAATATGTAGCTTGCTGCTAAATCAAAACAAACAAAAAAGTTAGTAGAAAATGACCGTGTAAATTTGTACCTGAGACTAAAGTATCCGCAGTCAAAAAAAAGCTTACCGGTAACCATAGACGAGTTGGCAATATCGTCTTGAACTGTGGCAAGCCCATGGGGTACTTTGTTCACTAAACCACGACTGTTCATGGTGCCGTAAAAGATGACGCAAAAAATCGAAATAAACATGACAGACATGGATATGACTAACATTATCGGGTTGGCGTATCGTAGGCATGGCATGTCCTCATCATCCTCCCAATCATCTGAATTATCTTTATCTTCATTTTGATTTAAGTCCGTGCAATTCTCCACGTCTCCTTTTGTGCTCACTTTCACGTAATGCGTCCGTTTTTGTTGACCTTCCATTGTTTTTTAGGTTAATTCAGTCCTATATATACGGTATCACTGAAAATCCTAAGCGTTTACGATGCCCTCCTGCAACCCCAAATAATCAGGTCCATTTCTGTGACGTATACAGAAATTCAAACAACCTTTAGTCGAATAAGTGAGAAGATTGCAAAAGCTGCTGTTTGCAATGTTGAAATAGCTAACTTAAATTTGTTTAATGTTTTATCTACAGATATAATTATGTGAAAGAAAACTTATGACATACAGGGTGTATCAGAATGAACTATACCGTGTTTCTAAAATGCATAAAAAATACAAACTGATCATTGTGATAAAAAAATAAACACCTGCAATATAAAGGTAAACATGTTTCCTACATTATATGTTAATTTCATTGATATATCTCTTTTGGTTCTCGTGTGGCCAAACTTAATCGAAAATCGACGAAAAACAGAGGAGCCATTTTGAATCAATCCTCAATATTCTGAACTCCCGCCAAAGAAAGGAAAGTTGAAACAACTCAAGCAGAATAAATTCTGGTCTATTCGAGTTTTAGTATAACAATCGATTGATATTAACTTGTTAGTGTCAATAAGAAGAGGGTGCAATAATTATAATTATAATAATTTAACCTATATATGTCAGAAATAACTTACTATTTGAAAGCGTTAGTAATCTCACCGATTTTTTAAATTGATCATTTCGACCAAAATTGAAATCTACCATCTTTACCAGAAAGTCTGTATTTTCCATCAGAAATGTCCGATTTTCAAAATCTAAAATTCTTATGAAAGCTGGGCGTTTGCGCAATATAAACATTGCACAAAAAGAAAGTATCCCCTTTTTTCGAGGCGCCCTGTTTTTAATTATTAGGACTCTAATAAATTCAACAAGTAGGAACAAGCAGGCATTTCCTCCCGCGCATTTTGACACCTTATTTGTCATAATAGCACTAATATTGATGAAGCAGTTGAATAACAAATGATGTAGTTTCCATTGTTGCACTTAACCCTATACCCATGAAAAGAGCGTTAACAAAACAGTAAATTTAACGTGTACCTCTTCTTTCTCTTTCTCCATGAAAAGACATGTCGATTTTACGCCTTTGTTTGAATTAGAAATACTTCAGCTGTCACATGCTCTTCAAATAGAATGTCAACATTTTTGAATTTCATACCGTATTTGGAATCACCATGAGAAATACTTTAAAATAAGTACAAACATGTCTAGTAAAAAAGGTAAAGTGACGTGCCGAGCGAAGCTCGCGGAGTGCCTATCTCTCTTTCTTTGGCGTTTAGGGCAGACTCCTCTTTTTGTAATTTTTTGCTGTGGGGGTTCGCCACTCCTCCCGCACAACGAGTCTGTGTTACCTTCCCAACATGAATTAATGCTGGTACCCATTTAGTCACCTGGGTAGAGAGGAGTAATTGCGGTAAAGTGCCTTACTCAAGAACACAACGCGCTGGCGGCAACGGGACTCGAACCCACAACCTTTGTATTGTGGAGCGAGAATGTATCCGTTGGACCACGCGTGCCCGTACATGTCTAGTATTGGTTCAGTAATCCTTGAGAAAGGCCTTGAAAGTTGGGAAAGGTTTCTGAAAAATCTGCTTTGTATAATATGGCCATGTGTTTTGAACTCACCACCCAAAAAGGGTGGTGGCAGTTACATTTTTGGTGACGAATCATCCATCTCTCTCTGGTTGAGGTGTCATGTGAAAGCCTATTTATCTAGCTACATTGTTCCTTTGAATAAATCAGGTATTTCTATAACTCTTTGGCTGATATATGATTGATTATATTGTACAATTCAGGGGTGGTGGCGGGGTGGCGGCGCTGTGTACAATCTCTATGGGGAAATAGAAAGTGTTCCCATTTCTACGTTCAATTTACAATAACTCCTCATCCCTGTATGGTACAAATATGATTTTGTTCTCATTTTATAGATTATTTTATATTCTATAAGATTCTGCTTCAACAAATGTGACAACTATTATGTTACAATTGTAATCATGAATCGATTGCATTGTCCTGGCTTTTTCCCTATTCGCTACACAGTGAACTTGTATACCTACATGACCTAGTGCAACTTTGCTGTTGTTATGCGCAGTCATTGAATTTGCCATAACTTTAAAAGTATTCATTCGATTATGTTGAAAGAGGTATCAAACTGCGGAGAAATTTGCTCATTTAATGTATATCTCAGATTTTTGGTACCGATTATCTATTTGAATTAGCCAACCTCAAAGCACCTGGTCCGGGACTTTATGTGCTAGGTGTAAATAATACATATAAGTCAATCAATAAATGTCAATTTGTCGAGTTTGTAAATAATTGAATGTGAAAATCAATATACCACATTGTACTCCATTGTACCTTCCCATTGTTCATTCCAAATTGTTTCAGTAACCTGCTAGATCCCAAAACCACTTTGCTTCATCAACCCCCCCCCCCCCCCCCCCCCCCCCCATAGCTTATACCATAAATGTTTAATAAATCAAGCCCCTACCCCCAAACTATCTCATGTGGGGTTCCTGCGGGCCCTCCCGAGATCGAATTTTAACCAAAATTAATTTCCCCGCCTGTTTGGTGCGTATATTAACGCGTCTGCGTAGCGCTCCCATGCGCAAACACACACGCCATTACGCGAACCGCACAATAACGATTTTTTCGGTAAATACGTTACGGATTTCGGCCTTAGCTTATAACCATGATAACATTCCGTGGATCATAGTCTATTGTTCCATATAACTGTCACCTATATGACATACACACATATAGACTCCCCGTGTCCCTCTGTTTGACCGTCATCTTTAAAAATGGCGGACCAAATCGAGGGACTGGGAATCTTCATTACACGGCGGGAAAGTAAACGGGAAGCGCGTGGAAAGTACGACACTTCCGACCACTTTTATGCGCAAGTCTGCCTGACAACAAGCCCAAAGCACTTGATTGTTCAAATTTAACTGTAGCGTGCGCCAAGTACGTCACGCTATGCCGTAGGGGTTAAATTAGCGCGCCTCATCGCGTCACGCAATGCACAACACTGCGTGTAACCACCCAAGCACTCCGGCGTGATAGTGCGTGAATAAAAATCGTGTTTTTGTCAGTCTTCACTTTTGATCACCCTCTCGGCCTATGTAATTTCCAACTAATTTCCTGTATTCACGCTACTCATTGTCTAATGATGGAAATGTAGCCAGGAATGGTCGATTTCATTGTCAAGTCATTACATTTGAACCTTCAATGCCTTACCATTTGTGAGCCATCTACAAAGCTCATTATTCACTATGGAGCCCGGGGAGGTACTCGCCTAAGGGACGCACCATTAGATTTCCAGGGTGGGGTAGAATGTTTTTGGAAGAAAAAAATCCCCCTCTATGCAGGCCAACAAAAAAAATCCCCTCCCCCTTTTGGCAGTCACCTCGTGAATTTACGTAAATGGTGGGGGGGGGGGGGGGGGGGGGGGGGCAAAAAGGGCGTTGTAAAGTTTTTTTAAGGACTTTTTCTGTTAGGTTCCCTCTGCCCCCCCCCCCCCACCCCCTACGCCACTGTGGTGCCCACATATGTAGAGAAGGACAGGGCATCACTTAAAATAGTCTAAAGACTAGCAACCAAGCTAATACCCAGCTCTCGACCCAGCCTCAAACACCTCTCATATGAAGAGCGGCTACAGAACTACACCGAATACACTAAATATAAGAAGAGAAAGAGCAAATAATGAACAAAATAGATAAATCCCTGACACATCGTTCAAGAAGGCCAAGCAACAGCGTACAAGAAGATACTCACAGAAATTTGTCAACTCAAGGTCCAGACTCGAAATCCGCAAGCATTTCTATAGCCAAAGACTGGTGGATAGAAGAACTCATACACGCATCCCTTTAATTAATGAAGAATCCCCATGAGAAAGACCTTTGACAGGTGGAGCTTTAATTGGATGTATTTGTACTGGTTTTTCATGGTAAGAGACTCATAAGGTGATTTGAACATGCATGCATTGATTATTTAAGCAAATTGCGGTAAAACTGCAGATTTGTCAAGATATTGATAAATATGTTAATTCAATCATGTGGTCATGTATGTATATTTGAAACTTCATTTCATAATTATTATGTTTGAGAGTGCTTAAAATGACTCGATTTAATGCTTATGTTTTCTATTTTTTTCTTTGATTTTTTTTAATTGCCATTTTTTTATTAACCCTTTGGGTAAAATTATAAAAAAAGTATTGTTTTTGATAAAAATTTCATTTTCTTTGTAGAAACCATTTGTTTTAGCTAAAGAGTAATAACAATCAAGGATCAAAGACTAAATTTACAAAATATATCATCAATGCACAACCTTAAAAAACAAATGTCATGTAAAATTCAGATTTTTTAAATATTTCTGGTTGCCATAGTAACCATAATACAAATAAAAAGAATGTTTATACAGTTTTGAACAGTTTTATATAACATTAGTTAATGCATGAGTAACGTTTACGTGAAAACAGTGTTCTGAAATATTGTATGCATACAAAAATCTATAACAAATAATGTTTGCAAATTCTTTTAATGCTGTTAATTTATTTTGTGGTTGCCATGGAAACGGGTCAAAATTTCATACACGAAACCACCCATATCAACTGAATTTCGTAGATGCACAGATTCCCTAGGGTTGTAGGTTTAATTTTATATAATTCATGCTGGTTATTCTTTTTAAGGTTGCTTAAAAAATAAGGCCTTTTGAAGAATGATTTTCGTCTACTAAATTGAGAAAAGGGTTAAAATGAGCTAGAAAACGGGCACAAATGGGTCAAAAGTGCTACTTTCGGCCTAAATTTAAGAAATATATGGCCACGGGGGACACTGACAAATTATATAACGATGCAAAGGAAACGAGTTGATCTTCAATATAATACCAGATTTGTATCAATTTTATTTGTATAATGGATTCATCTAGCTGACAATTTTAGAAAAATGGATATTCAAATCCAGGGACATTAAATAATGGGTGAATTTTCGCTAATTTCTAAAATTGTGGGTATCTGACTTTCATTCGGTATAATTTCTAAACTTATGAATTTTGAAAACTGATATTTTGTGACGAATACACATTTCATGTGGGCAGTTTTTTAAAAAAGAATCCATAATGTAACAAATGCGTTTGCTATTATAGGAAGGCAAAATGTATGAGAAGAAATTTGAAATTTGCCTAAAAATGGTGACAAATGATCCCAAAAATGACACTTTTAGCTAAAAATCAAGATAAAATGGCTGGGAACCCCCTCAAAAGTGATATAGGATGATAGACAATTTATTTACCTTTACGATGACACCAAATTTGACATTTTTCATTGATATTAAGATGCATTGTGGCTGAAATTAGTGTATTTCCCAATATTTGACCTTTGGTGACCTCTGGATGACCTCTATTTGACCTTTACTTGACCTTCTCCCCGGGTACAAAATTCACAACCATGATTTGTTAGATGCGGAATGAAAATACCTTTCTAATGATACATTATGGGAGTTGATTACCTCCGGTAGGGGTTCATGACACGTTTGGGGCTGTTGGCCGCAGGACTAAATGACGTCTCAGTCAAAAACAAACTTACCGGTAACCATAGACGAGTTGCCAATATCGTCTTGAACTGTGGCAAGATCATGGGATACTCTGTTCACTAAACCACGACTGTTCATGGTGCCGTAAAAGACGACGCAAAAAATCATAATAAGCATGCAAGACATGGCTATGCCTAACATTATCGGGTTGGCGTATCGTAAACATGGCAGGTCCCCATCATCCTCCCAATCATCTGAATTATCTTTATCTTCATTTTGATTTAAGTCCGTGCAATTCTCCACGTCTCCTTTTGTGCTCACTTTCACGTAATGTGTGCGTTTTTGTTGCCCTTCCATTGTTTTTTAGGTTAATTCAGTCCTATTACGGTATCACTGAAAATCCTAAGCGTTTACGATGCCCTACTGCAACCCCAAATAATCAGGTCCATTTCCGTGACGTATTACAGCAATTCAAACAACCTTTAGTCGAATAAGTGAGAAGATTGCAAAAGCTGATGTTTGCAATGTTGAAACAGCTAGATTAAATTTGTTTAATATTTTACAGATAAAATATTAAATATGATTATGTGAAAGAAAACTTATGACATATCTTAGAATGTATTCTTTTTCATATCTCGATAGCATGCGTCTTATTCATGCTTAATCCAATATACAGACATGCTAGGAATCGAACTATCTAGTCGTAGTTTTAGTTACCTAAACACGGAACTTATCATGGAACCCTTCAGTCTCTCATTTTGGTCTCGTTCTTAACTTACAATAACGTATATTATTAATAGTGGGAATTGAAATACAGCAAATCAATAGGTGTTTTTTATCTCTTTTTTATTGCAGGTATTAATTATCACATCACATCATAATAAACACAAAATAATCAATAATGAAATAATTTAATAATAATCAATAATAACATATTTCACTTCCCTCAATCAAATCTTACAGAAGTTGTCTAATTTTAAGTTTTAAATGTTAGACACGTAGTAAATTGGTATCTTATTCTCATGATGGTATTTGCTAACGGTTGATTTGGCAATATTTGACTTGAAGGGACCAAAGGGATATGGAGATCTTTCGGGGAGGGAGCCATAATTTGTGTCAGAAGGTTTTTTCTATCACATAATACGTAATGCTAAACTCATCTGTCACCTGAATTCATACGAGCAATTCTCATGTAAAATTTATAAAATTGATAGTTTGTTCAATTTCGATTTCTACCAAACTTGTTTCATGTGTACCATGATGAATATTAACCTTGAAGACCATCTGTGACTGGTTATCTGAACCAAAGCCATGACCTCCCTGATTTTATTGGTGGTGATGTTTAATCAATATAGACCATTTCAATCTATACAATCTATCACCAACACCAGCGCAATATACCACACGACGGGCAGACGGGTGAAAAACACGTTTGTTTTTCTCCGGCACATGGCCATGACCTGTGAGCTGACATGTCATGTAACCGAGCGTCAAATCACTCGGCTAATCGGAAGCATTCGGAACTGATCGTATATATGGTCTATAGGGAAAAAAGGAAGTCATTTCACTATGGGGAGCAATCTCTCGGATCTCTCAATTATACAAGACATGACCTTAATCTTCGACATATATAACGAGAGTGTGAATTCCAAAATTTGGAACCAATTATGGGCTAACCTGAATTGATGTCGCCATTTAAACATACACTCCCTCTGAGGAAGATTAAGGTCATGTCTTCCATAGACATGATATAGGGTGTATGATATAGGGGTGCATGATACAGGGGTGCATGATATAGGGGTGCATGATATAGCTTAGGGGTGCATGATATAGGGGTGCGTGATATACATGATATAGGGGTGCATGATATAGGGTTGTATGAACTTCAACTGGAATAGCACAACACTTCGAATCAGATTGTAATGCTCCGATACTGTTTATAATGACTTCATAATGTTATCAATAAGGCCAAAACAAATTGTTATGTTGTCCTCGACCGCCCGCTCGTCAGATTTAGGCCGCTCTGATTGTTTTTCTCATTAGGTTACAAGGCCCGCTTAGCAGCGCTATAAATTGATGCCCTAAAAACCGTCAACAAATTTAAATATTCGCCCTGCTTCCATCCAAGCTGGTTGCTATATATGACATAATTCTTGTGTGCAACCAACCGGCTGTACAGTATTGCAACGCTCATTGAGTAGTTTACACGCATGAGCGTAGATGTAATTTGCAACATAATGGAAACTTACCCATGCAGTTAGCCCCGAATTTAAATATATGCACTAGGTAATCCTCTCGAAGTATTGATAACAATAGGTTTACCAGAGCGAATTAATAGCGCTTCTAAGCGGGTAATTTATGTCATGTTCTGATTTTTTTTAAAGAATTAACAGTTTAAATAGCATTGAATATTAAACTAACCGACTATAACATATATGTGCGACTCTTTGTGTGATTTCAACTTCTTGTTGGCTGAACTTTGAGCTTCCGCTGGTATAAGAAAATTTAAAAATAAATTTAAAGAAAACCGCCCGCCCGCCCCTCCTCTCTAAGAGCTGTAGAGGACAACATATCTTTTCTTTTTTTTTGCCTAATAGAAAAATCTAAGGAAATTAAACATTTTTGAACACAAGGCAGCCAATGTGAATATGACGACTTCTGCCATTTCAACTACCTGCTTTAATCAAACAAGATGTAGATCGAATATAATTGATAACCTATATTCATAATAGTTATCAATGCGATAATAGTTATTTGCTTTTGTCTAAACCTTTTGTTTTATGTCAATCTGTGGCTTCACAGAGGTCAAGTGTATTGAGTTCGCTGAGTTTCAATGCTTGAATAGGACTTCACCTTAAAGTCAGATTTATGGTTGGGCGGGCGGGCCCGTCACCCAAAGCGTTAGAGTTAGGGTTTTAGGGTAATGCACTTATCAATTGCAAGCCCGGCCCCCGTACGCGACTGTACCCGGGACGCGATGTTCGTTACCGTATAAACAACTTTTGATCCTTGACGGAGTAAAGCGCATACCACATGTACATTGTACAGCAATACATTTATACAGTAATACATTTATACAGTAAGTGTGTACGGTTAATAACTTCGCACCCGGGACGTCACATTGGCAATGTGTACGTTCCGGCCCTAATCCCAGCTATCCCCGGGTACCCGGGGCCGGGGATGCAATTGATAAGTGCATACCGTAAGGGTTATAGAGCTAGATTTATGGTTAATGGTACTGTTAGTGTTAGGGTTTAGGAGAGGATGAAAAGAGAAATCGGAGACCTCTATAAAAGTACAACCGCTTCACTAAGTCGTTTATTTCATAGCAAGTAGTAATTTAGGGGTTTAATAAGGTTTCGGAGTTGTTTATCTTGAATCGACAACGGTAAGACGGGTTTATTTTGCGAGGGCAGCCGACAACGGTAAGACGGGTTTATTTTGCGAGGGCAGCTAAACGACGAAGCCTTGTTGAACCCCGTTCAACAACGACCAAACATATTTACATCATTCATATGTGAATAGCGTTTTGGAAAATTGATGAAAACAAGTAAAAAACTTGGTTTAATAGGCTTAATTTGACATAAAAAATAGCTGCTCTTTAAAAAACGGAACAAAATGTATTATAATTAGGCCCTTATTTGGACATCGTCCGTTCCCTGTAAATGGGCGAGGGAACTTCTGAATGGGATGGGTTACAAAAGGTAAACATTAGAGAAGACAAATTATTACGCAAGTAATTGTGGAATTTAAAATATTTTGTAAATAGCATTTTATTCACACACCACCTTTAACATTCAGAGAAAAATTAAATCAAGAATGCGTTTAATTTACATAACACATTTTGATATATGTTTACAGAATATTTGTATCAAATTAGACACACCCCTCCATTTCAATAGTGGTACGGTCCAAATAGATCTGAGGGTTGTCATTTCACCGCGCGATGATACAAAATGGTGATTCTCTTGTGCTGGGTAGCGACCGTTTCGGCTAAAATCGTGGCTTTAGGAATGGTCCGTGACATATGGCCCTCGCCAAAAATATTTTCCTCAGGGATATAGCTACATTTTGGTATATAAAGCTGTTTGCCAACTTTAAGGATCGCATGGCGAAATGCATTTATACGCCGAAAAAACGGGCGAAAGAATGAACACATTTTGCGAACATTTGTTGTTTGTTTACAATTTTGCATCGATGAATGGTTTCCAAATAAGGTTCGCCATCCTATTAATTTGCATATGAAGTGTGGGTTTATCTCAAATCAACAACGCTTTGTTACTGTACTTAAGGTATGGGGGAGTTGTTGAATCAAAGATCTTCTATTGGCAAGGCATACCTTACAGATTTTGTAAAATGGCACAAAGGTGTTCTAAAGAACCTGTTGGCACATTTAAATGGGCATTGAGAGATCCGGGAGATTTCTAAAGACATGACTTGTAATATCTTTATACCTTGTTTAGATAAGATGATATTATTATGAAGGTAAAAGCTGACTCGCTTGGCGTTTACTTATGGTCCCACACCACTAAATCAGTTCCATATTGCTTTGTGTGGTAAAGAGGACAAGTTCGTGTTAATTTTTTTCACCCGTTCAAATCATTGTTTTTATTGAAGATCTAGATGTCTTCTGCTTAAAAACAATCACTTTTGTAGGGGGTAACCAGCATTTTTTCCCGCTACGGGCCAATGATATCTATCTTATGTTCGACAGGCTGCCTATATTCTTAGATCAGGGGGTTTAGCTCTAAATTGGTGGAAACAGTGAAATCGTGTAAAATGATATTATTCAAGAAAAAGCTAGAGATGTTGGGCCTAATGTGAAGGAAATAACCTACAAATGCCAAATTATGAAACATTTTGGTACATTTACAGCACTTTTTACCTTTCTAGGATGTTAAATTTAGACTTATGATGGGGTTAATCTTAATTTCAAACACTGCCGTGTATGGCCAAAATGCAAAATATTATTTGGTGGTGTGTACTCTTATAGAACACCTAACAACCCAAGTACGTGGAAGCAAGTCTTAAAGTACATTTAAACATCATTTTATTAATACTGTTAATAAACACGCCATTGACATAGACTGCAATACGATAATAACGAGAAGAATAGATGTGTTCTCTTCCGCGGTGACGATGAACTGACCACGTTTAGAGGGAACGCACCGATTAAGTACTCGCACAACTATTCCAGTGATTCTAGATTGTATACATCAATAAACATTTATAAACAAACACCGTCATAACACTGTAGAAACTCACTAATGAAATGATTTCTTCACAAATTCAGTAAAAATGGAAATAAAAAACATTGTCTATAAAGCATTTTCTAAAGGCCTCATAATGCTTTTCACTTTGTTTGTATCGTGATAAAAGATCTCTACCAAAAAATCAGAGAGGTCATGACTTGGCTTAAGATAACAATTCACAGGTTGTCTTCAAGGTTATTCATGGCATGGTAAACATGAAAAGCCATCTGTGGCCATTCAGTTGAATTTGTTAATTTTGATGTGATCTACATCGAACTTAAACAAACTAAAACCGAAGGTAATTCATGAATTTTACATGAAATATTGCAAACCTAAAGCTCTACGATTTCAGGTACATGTAGGTGGTAGTTAGTACATGTGTAAGATTACGCATATTATGTGACAACCCTAACTTCGAGAAAAATTGAGGTCTTCCTCAGCTCCCGGAGGCTCTCGCAGTGCCCCATTTGAAGCTAAGGGGCCGTCCAAAATTATCGCCATTCTCACATACGTACAGAGCGTACGCCACCCCCTCGAGTTACGTACGCAAAAATGGTAAATGGTGAAAATGTCGTGGCTTAAAAAAATGCCCGCCTCTCAAGATCGCCATTTAAGTTACGTACGCTTAGGGTATATTTTTACCCCAACCCCAACACCTGTTACGAACGCTTTGTACGTATCTGTAAATGACGAAAATTATGGACGACCCGTTACTGTCGACCCCTAAATTGTTCAAAGCGATTTTTAAAATTCATTTTCATAGTGTTAGAACGAGGGTTATTATTAGACTGCTATAGATTGGAATACACATGACCTTTCTGGGCTTTCGGGTTTACTACTTAATCCAACATTCATGATTATTTTGATCAATTTCTTTGTTACTAATAATTTATATACCAGTTTCAAGAACTTGAGACACAAATCTTAAATTAAAGTGATTCAGATTCTATGAAGATTATAAAAAAGTTCACGTATTTACCCAACTTATTGACCATGAAGTTTTTAAACGTGGTGTAACACGCCGTTTGTTTCATCTGATTTGGTTTGTCAATCCTGAGATGACCAATTAGCTAAAGTTACCTAAAATTGATGTTGTTCCACTTTTACAGAAATAATGCTTACAAAAGTATCAAACCGTTACGTACTTGTTCTTCCAATGGTCATCAATCCGTTTTGAGACATTGGTGGAGGGGAGGCATTCGGTCTGATTTATAAAAAAAAAAGTCAGTTCTGTTAGCTACACAGACCCTAATTCTGTTATTTAAACCTATTCAATGACAATATACAAAAGTTTTGATTTGCGAAAGACCTCTCGAACAGGTGGAAGATTTGTATCTCCGGGGTAAACCTTTCTATTCATTTTAAACTGTAAAGTGGCACAATGGCGTTTTAGGTAGCTTTAGTTAATTGGTCATATCTCAGTATTGACAAAACCAAACTAGATGAAATAAACGGCATCTGAAAGCCAAGCGTTTATTCTTTCAAGATGTTTAAAATTGCTACACATAATATTAGAACTTCATGGTCAATAAGTTGAGTAAACACGTGCACGTGTTTTTTTGGGGACACCCTGTATAGAAGATAAGAAGGTCAATTGACCAATGTATATTGAAACAAACTTTATGAGTAGTATTGTAAGAAAGCTAGGTTAGAAACTAGCTTATAGTAAGCAATAAAAATGTTTTAAATTACCACAAATAATACATTAACTGGGATATATTCCAGTAAATCATGACACTCAATTTTTAAGAATCCAGATTGAACAAGGTTATTAGTCCCAAATCACCTAATTCTAAATATGTACAAGGCAAAATACAAATTCAATTTAATGTAAACCAAATGCAAATTCAGAAAGTCAATCAAATTTTAAAATACTAAATTGTGCGGTTGTAAGAATATCTTCAAGTTTTCTATTAAAATAGAAGCAATTCATTGTATTATGTGGCCCAACAAATTTAATCTCATTTGGTTTCACACTGTCACTTTAAGAAGATTATTATATGTGTGTAAAGGTCATGAAGATGCGACATTGAAGTAAGAATCAAGCATTGTGGATATGTTTAATTGAAAAATATTGTTTTTAAACGGGATTTTAACCCCTTTTTAATATTGATGATATTATTCAACAATTTATTTTCAGGGGTAGTGTGGTGCACTATAAAATACTATGATATGTTTGTACAATTAAAAAGACCGATTCACTGATTCATTATGAATATGTATGAAGGGTGTGACATACACAGGCCCGTAACAAGGGGATGGGGCGGGGGAGGGAGGGCGGACTGAAAAAGTCCTTTTTCGAACCAATGTACCTTTTTTGAAGCAATGTACCTTTTTTGTACCAATGTACCTTTTTTTTACTAATGTACCTTTTTGTGAAATCGCCCCCCCCCCCCCCCGCCCCCCTATGTTCCCAAAACGCACCCCTTTTCCATTGTGTAAAGCATTTTTCGGGCCGTTTTGGACTAAAATATGTCCTAACCTGACTTTATTTTCAGCAGCATAATGAGATTTTGGACCGAAATTATGATCCCGGGCCATAAACGGAATCAAGCTGTGTTGAACATTATACATGTATTGCGATCTATTCCCGGATTTTCAGCATAAAACTATAGATATTATCAAAATTATATGGTCCAGGACCATACGCATGGTTCTGGACCATCGGACCATAATCTCATAAGATTTCACACCACTAATTGGTTCGCCTATAGGTTTACATGCTAAAGGAGTGTTACAAAATGCCTATTTTCTCGCTTATAAAGCGACTGAATTTTTCAATTTGACATTTTCCTCAAATGTCATGATATCTTTGATCATTTAATCAAACAGTTATATATGGTATCCCCGAAAATTCCGAGAAATTAGCCCCCAGAGTTGCAGACGACGATGGTCACGCGAATCCTAAATTTGAATTCGTATTGGAATAAATAACACGTAATCGCGAATGTTAACCTTATCATTTTGAAAAATTCATCATAATTAGAAGATTTTTTTTCCAATCCAAAACCGTTGGAGTTGGCTGACGAACTCCATTGTAAATGCTATTTTTGTAATTATTTTCATCGTTAACCGGGCGATGACTGTTACAAATCGTCGCTGTTCTGACATAAAACACAAAGTGATGTGTCGTTATGTCAGAACAGCGACGAAATATTTCAAACTTGCGCACTCCCGTTGCCATATTGGAACGATGAAATCGCGTGGCCATCGTCGTCTGCAGAATTCGACAACTGATGTAGCGCCCTCATTTATCAGAAAAAGTTGAGAAATGTTGCCAGAACATTTACAATCAAAATGCATCAAATAAAACCTACAAAATGCATTGAAAATATTTCTTTTTGCTCTGTGGTATTAGGTAATAGCACTAAAATCAGGATTAAACTACAACTTTAATCATTTGGCAGCAATAAGTACCATGTCTGATTAATTCTATAATCATTGGGCCAAAGGATGCCCAGCTGACAAAAAAAGTTTGATTGACTTCTGCGAGGACTTATTATGAATTACTGGTGTGGAATCATAAGTGCTTTTCTGGTCCGATTTGGCAATAGTCTACTTCACCAGTCGCAAAAACGAGTTCCTATAAAATGTCAGTTGTGAAATATTGTAGATGATGAACGGAACATCAGAATTTTTTTAAGGTCTCGCCCTGGCCGCACACCTACATAGGTCCTGGTTCCAATAATGATTCGTCCCACATATTTGAGGGCTACAACGACTTTCTGTATGAAAATATAAGAAATACATATTAAAGTGTATATTACTTGTAGATATGGCTATCGTCATGCAATGTACAAGTGTGCTCAGTGCTCTGTGCATTAGTCAGAGCGAGGTGAATAAATTAAACTTAAACGGAAGAGTTGCTACTCGAGTTTCATGCTAACTGCAATATTATAAGTTTATATTATATTTAGAGAATAAAGGTATTGTTTTTAGACTGTACCCGTGTTATATTGTCTGACATAAATGCGGACGATAGTATTATTTTAAGTAGAACAACGACGCCGCAGGCGGAGTTGTTCTACGCAAAAAATAATATTATCGAACGCATTTATGTCAGACAATATAACACGGGTACGGTCTAAAAACAATACTTTTATTCTCATTCTTAAACAATCATACTTTAGACATTTATCAAAGAAATAAGTACATTTTATTGTCCACATTTGACAACTTTTACCCCTAGGATCGAATAACCCACAAACATTCCATCCAATCACATGCGATGAGTAAACCATGCGTAAGCGTCGCGGCGCCGGCATAAACGCAGGAAAAGCGCTAAAGACGCACTGCAAAAGTGCGCGTTATGGAGCAAACCACGCATTGTGAAGGTCGGACACACTGTTAAAACGTAAGCCCCACCTCCATGTGTTAAGTTGTCTCATCTAGATGTCGCCGATTTCTCTGAGAACCAATGAGATTGCTTAAACTTTCTTAGCTGTTTAAGAATAATGAATTGATCTTTAGGCCAAACAAAGGAAAAGGTTTGTCTCAGAAGCCCGCCCGCATGTATGTGAAATGAGCTACGGCGCGTAAGTCTATGCGTTGAGGCCTAATTTTTATTTTATTTTTGGATTTTCTTTGGATTTTTTGTTTGCTTGGATTAGCAACAACAAAAAAAAGCATACCTCATAGCCTATTTTCTAAAAAAATTAAAATAAAAAAATCGCACAGCACTTAGATTTTTTGCAAAATGTTTCGGAGGCAAACTTTCTTCTTTGTACGGCCTTAGTGGAGATTTAGTGGAGCATTGCCACTTAGAGTTTCATGTTAGTGCAATCGTCAGGCAATCTATCTTTTATATGAATAAAAGAATATAGCTAGAATTAATAATTTCGTGGCAAAACAGTAATATATTTCGTAGAACACTTTTGTTTCTCTACTATGAAGGCGGCTTTCTCAACACATTTTCAGGATTTCGTACCGAGGTCCGGTTGATCTCCAGATCGCCCCCCCAATATTGACGTCGTGTCGGTTGAGATTGGCACTGTCGGTTCATTTGACCAGAAGAATCATGGAATTATGATGCTCAAAAGTACACATATGAAAAATTTCGCGCGCTACGCGCGCATAACAGTCACCTAAATGCAATATTCGGTGGTACAAGCTTGTTTAGAGCCAAAACGTACCTCAATCGTGCCAAAAATAGGTGTAAAGTCAAAAAAATTCGCGCGCTACGCGCGCATGTCTTCACTCAAAACAATCTCGTCGGTCAATTTTCAGTTCTCGCCCCCCCCCCCAATATGAATAACCTGGCTACGCCACTGTTTGTACGCTATGGTGTTAACATTTTGGGGACTTCCTGTAGAACTGGGCGTGTCTGAAAATCTGTAAACGGGAAACATCACCAGTATCCTGTCGATTTTACGCCTTTGTTTTAATTAGAAATACTTCAGCTGTCAACATGCTCTTCCAATAGAATTGTAAAGAGGCTGTGACAGCGCATACACAGTCTATTGAGAACTGAAGTATTTTCATATTATTACTAGTCACTACTTCAAGTGGTGGTTTTATAGTGAACGTACAATGTACGTATAATATATACAGGGTGAATTGGTGTGAAGATATCATACAGGCACTTTTCCTCATCTGTGTCAATAAAGCAACGCTGAATGGACTATGGTTTTTTCCCCGCAGTTCATTAAATACATTAGATATGATCATGGATCCCGACAACACCCCCAATCCAGTATCCAGCGAGCCTCCCGAGGATCTGATAGAATATAGGTAGAAATGATAACTGGCCCATAGGGATTCGAAGTGTGACAGCAGTACTATTACAAGATTCCACCTTTGTTCACAACTTGGGACCACAATATTTACTTGAATTTAGCTATGTTAGTTCAAGGCATTGGTAAGTTATGGAAAAGTTTCATCGGGCATTCAGAAGAACATTGTATGAGGGGGCGTTCCAACCCAGTCACCTTTATTATGTTTACGACTCGGTGATCCAGAGGGCATCATCATCAACATCCGATGACGTCATCAAGAAACAGTCTAGAAACAATAGCTCTTGATCAAACACAATCCACTGAGGAAGACAACAGATTAGTTGTCGAAGCCCGTATGAAAAAATAGGTTTCATAATTGAAAATTCATACAAAGTTATGTAAGTTGCTTATGAAAATTACGTTATGTTAATAATAATAATAATAATAATATAACGTATTTATAAAGCGCAACATGTATAAAAACCTCAGAGCGCTGTACACAAAAATACACATAAAAGAAGGGAAAGGCAAAGAATATAACATCAACATGGAGCATTGATCATGATGCACACATAGGAATGTAAAAAGATACAAAATAGAGAGTCCGATAGGATCAATAATTGCGCTTCACATTTCGTGTTTGAAAATCAATACGTCACGTTAACGTTGATGAATCTCGTTCACATTAATTTCACGCTTCGCGTTCACGTTTATGAATCACGTTCATGTTGTATCATACATGTATACATAAAAATGCAATGTATATTTTGCTATTGTTCAGCCTAATCACGCCACATGCCCCTACATGTAGTCCCGTAGCTTATACCACATTTAACATACCCACTAAGTCAAAATCAAACCATGAGCATTTATTATCCAATAATCCCTAACCTGTCCGATTAGATATTTTTGAGATATCAGGCAAAACTGAAATATAGTTGATGTATCTGTAAACTGTTTACTACATGGTGTCCCAAAAGTCTATGTACGTTTTTGAAGAGTCATATCTCATAAAATATAAATCATATGGTATAAATTTAACCATATTTTGATAGACGAGATTTAGGAAATTAATTTGATACCAAACACAACCCTATTGGTGAACCCACAACATTATAAAACTGGTTTTAAGTCATTGGCCGTGTGCCAGACCAACCCATACCAAGTACCACACATTGATGCTAAAGGTGCGCATAAATTAACGGTATGAAAGCAACGTTGCGCATTAGTCACAGTTCACTGCTTACCTTGCAACATTAACGTTATTTAATACCAAACTCGGTCACTCACAACATAAATAAGCGTAGTAGACAACAGTCTTCATTCAAGATGGTTTACAGCATAGATAAGCGAATACAAATTGTATGGTTCTACGCTGAAACACATTCAGTTCAACTTACTTAACAAAAGTTTAGAAAATATTTCGAAGTGAAACGCGCACCAGGAAGAATATCCATTCTGAAGTTGGTGGATACATTTTTGAATACAGGAACATATTCTAAATGGGTGAAACAACCTTCGATGAGGCCTTCAAGCAGCATTAAAATAATCCGCTAAGTTTAAATGTTATCATGTTTGACAGCTGTGTGATGTGTGTGTTCACTTTTCTGTTACGTTATTCAATTGTTTAGGTCTGTGTTTTTGCATTAGCACACGTCTCTGTATACATGGAAAACATTTAAATTAGATTTCACTATAGAAACGAAAATTATGTATGATATAGTTTGTTATTATGATGATATCACTGTAATGTAAAATTTTAAATATTACAATTGACGGATCACTTTCCGTGTAACCAACTCTTATACCCGTATTTTTGTTAATCTCAATAGGTATGGATTTATGAACTTTATTCCTCCGAAGTATAAAATTACATTTTTGCAGTAATACATATTTTACCTCTAGGGTGGCATTACAAACAGATGTTACTCCAATGTTTGGTATCAACATTATTTCCCACATCTCCTCTTTCTCTAAATATGTTGTATTCATATTTTCAATACGACTTATATTTTGTGAAATACAAAGCTTTAAAGTCGTGCATAGACTTTTGGGACACCCTGTATTTGATTGAAATAATTGTTTGATATAAATAATAGGGGAGAGCAGGGAGTGTACGCCCTATGGACAGGTCGCCCACCACGTGATTCTCATCTTTGCGGCCACTGGTTGAATTTGGCGAACACACAATAGACACAGTAGTATGTTGCAAGCTTCCCACATTAACGTGACAGATCCCCGTAACATGTTTGTCAACTTATCATCCACAAACCAGGTTTGCCTGCCTCGCAAAAGTGATGTTTTTTTCTCCATTTTTCATATTGATTTTTTTCCAAAGATATTCGCAGAAAAGGTTTTAATATACAAATATTGACTGCAATGAGGGGCATGGTTCACATTATAGGCCCAAGGTGATCTCGAAACCAGACTATGCCCCGAGGCGTTAGCCGAGGGACAGTCTGGTTTCGAGATCACCGAGGGCCTATCATTTGAACTGTGACCCGAATGAAAGCAGTCAATATTTGATTTATATACCAAATATAGATTGTTGTCATTTGATTGGTTAAAAGAACAATTTCTATCAACTTATTCACCTTAGGCCAACCTAAGTGAAATGAAGGTACACAAGAGCAAACCTTCTCCGTTCTGTTGCCAAAGTAGAATCTGACAAAAATATAGGTTTCCGAATTTGGAAGGTTTGTCACTGATAATATTCTTACCGTAGCGATTCTAACAGGATTTCACTTGACAATTTGCAATAAGACTATAGCGGAATCCATTATATCTTTGATACCAGAGCTGTTTGTTTTTAGTCATTTTGAAACGGTACAACAATGCGGACCCGGTCGCGGAATGCGAATCGCTTGACTGGAACCATGGGGAGTGACGTCATCAAAAAAGACTATGCTCGGCATAGGCCTAGCTTGATTATCCCCTCACTTTTAACCAATCAAATGACAGGAATCTATGTATGCGGTATATAATGTAAATTATCATAAGGTATGTATGGGATTGATTATGGATTTGATGCAGTTAACAACCAATCAATGTATACATGTGGATTGGTCAATGCACTTATTGCGCTATATGGGGCACATACGCCCTATGATGATAGGCAGGTTCGCCAATACGGATTTATATAGTTATGATTTTGCATAATTTCGAAATTGTAATTTTCCTCTTACAGGATAATAATTGTAATTATAAAAATGTTATCCGGAATGGAGTAACACTAATATTAGAGGAGAATATTTCAGAATGTGGCATTTCTTATTACTTTGAAATTCTGAACGAGTTCCGCAAAAGTTACCCACCCGGGTCCTTATATTTTAGACCCCTACATTTTATTTTGGAATAAACGGAGAATAACGAATCTATATGTATTGGACATTGTGGTACTTTGTGTAGCCTAATTCTGAGCCTAGGGCGAACTTGCCCCGGCCTAGGGGCGAACCTACCCGGCGTCGGGCAAGTTCGCCCCTTTGAGACCCTTGTCTTTATCATTTTACTCTTGCCTTTACAGTAAGGCCTAATAATAGAGGTCCATTCAATCTTTAAAATTGGTGTCTCAAGACTACTTGATGAAAATGGGGCTTTAGTTAACTGATCATATCTCAAGATTGACAAAACCAAATTAGATGAAATAATCGGCATATGAAAGCTAAGCGTTCAGTCTTTCAATATGTATAAAATTGTTACACCAAATTGTAGAAGTTCATGGTCAGTAAGATGGGTAAACACACGTGCACGGGTTTTTTTTTAGACACCATGTAGTACTGAAATTACATGATAAAAATGACCCACATGTTTGAAATTTTCCGTGAGAAACGGTTAAGACTTACAGTTTAAGTATCGTAAGTTTATTTTATTGACACATGTCACGGTTCAGAGATTTTCAATGGTTGCAGGTATTTATTGAATGCCCCTCTTACTTTTTGTGAAGTCTTTGAGACTCATTCTTCGCTTAGCATGCTTAGAATTAACTTACGTGGTTGTTCTGCGCGGCTGCTTCCACCTTCTGCTGTTTGCCGGAGACGCCAGTCGTCACACGCTATTCGCAAATACGGAGGAAGGCGAAACACCCTCCCTGAACAAATTTCCTCCAGTTGTAGTTGCTGATGAGATGGTGAGACAAAGATGTTGAGAAAAAACCCGATAGTAACCATGGTGACGAGTAGATGTAAAGATGAGCGCGAACACATTTTGATCAATATTTAAGGCTTAATATCCGAATGAATTCTAACTATATACATCAGAAAATACGTTTATTTGTTGACGATTTATAATTTCATATTGGTGGAAAGTCGATAATCCTGCACGGAAACTTTTTAAGAGTGACTACTGAGGTTCTGATTTAAGTATCTGTCTTATGGCGTGGAGATGAACGTGGGAGTTTCGATGACGTTAAAGCATTATTTCTACCTGGGATTCTATTCCTAGAAATAAAATAAAATATATTGTAATAGAGCAATTCACGTTTCCTAACTTAAAAATCAGATTTTGAAATAAGTTGTCCTGATCAGGACAGTTTATTTTATGAGTGGTTTTTTCGGGTACGTCATGGGCGGGGTCACATGGTCCAAGAGAGGGGGGGCGATGGGTGTATGTGGAATACTTTCACAAACTAAAAATTTCTAATCAACTATACTTTCAGGGCCTATCAATTATGTGGTTACAAACTTAAGGGTAAGGGAGATATTTGGATTGAAACAGGGGGAATTCCCTTGTTTTTATGACTGAAGAAATGGCATGTGTGTTCATTTACCAAATATATGGTTCATTATGTTAATGACATTGGGTTATCCAATCACTGTCAAGAATTGTTTTAGTCCTGTTGCCATATAAGGAATGATTTACCTCAAATTGGGAAACCCGTTTCTTTTGTGGTGCTGGGGATTCCCTTAAAACATGTGCTCGCCAACATTAATATATTACATGCTAGAATTCTTACTTCACAATAGCAACAGCCGGGAGCAACAGGGCCTGGGATACACTATTTATCAGCAATTTAAAAGAGGTATTTAATTTTTTTAATACTGAGAACCTTCAATGAATGAATAAAGATGAAAGATGAATAGTATGGAAAATAAAATGAGTAAAAACTTTAACACTTAGAAGAATTTATTTCAGGTTTTCAGTTGGTTCAATACACTACACTACAGCATTCGAATGGTTTAATATTAAATATTAGTTTTGGCGACCTCGCCGCGTAGCAGAGTTTATGATGTTGGAATAACGGAATATATCTGGGCTGAATTATTGCTACGTGTAAAATTAATTAAAAATCTCAAACCTTGTTAATATAATGTTCCATTCTTGGGCTTAAAGACTTGATGTTTTTAATTGTAAAAAGGCCGCTGGACAACAACTTTAGCCAAATGGTTTGTCGGACAGCCCCAAGCGGACAGCAATTCATTGGTTTAACCGGACATTGCGGACAAGCGCTATTTCGCTGAGCTTCAGTTATTTCGTAGTTTGACCTTGTTTTTCCCATCGAATTTTCGCCAAAATACTAATGACAATATGATGGGACATTGAGAGCTGTCAATGTTTTTTGGGGAGCACATTTTGAAATTCCAGGACTTTCAAGGACTTTTTTCGGAATTTAAGGACTTTCCAGGCCTTAAAAAGTAAAATTCCAGGACTTTCATGGTTTTCAAGGACCCGTACGAACCCTGAAATATTCAAAAGTAATTTTTAACCAACACTTCATTTTTAACCAATGTAGTATACTTTTTAAACAACATTCTTTTAACCCATGGTTTTTTAATACCTGTTCTGAGAGTGTACAGGGCATAGATGTAAGATTGAATGTCCACCATCCGTATAAGCTACAGTTTTCATAATTCTGAATCATTTCATTACTCGGTACCAATTTTTTTTGGCGCGAATTAGTTTTATTATTCAAGTAATAATAAGGTGGCTTGAGGAACATTTTTCTCAATTTAATTTTCTACTGACAGTTTCTACGCATAAATTATTCAAGCTAACGTTGGAGGTTTTTAGTATAGCCATTTTTTGCGCGCTAGTTTCATTTTTTATATTATTATTCAAGTTTAAACAAACAAGATGGCTTCAGCATGTTCAGGAACAATTCATGTTCCGTAGCACCAAATAGGAGAAGATTACCATAGTCAAGACGAGAGATAACTAAAGCTCTAACGACATGATGAAGAGTGTCTTTATCGAGAGTGCTTATAAGAGTGCCTATATCCAAACTGCTTGTTAGCTTAAGACCAGATATTCTTGCGAACAAATCTAGCGTATTAAAGCCCATCTCATGGATTTGGCAGTACCATCAAGGAAGAGAACGGTATCATCAGCGTCGCATCCATATTGAGAAAAACGATATTCCCTATACGCTTTTAAAACCCTTTAATATTTTTATTTTAACGATAATGGTTATATAGGCCTACGTTCTTATTTCATGATTTAGTCATTTCGATGCAGATGACATCGACATTATTAGCTCGATTCCCAGTCCTACATGTCATGATGTTGCTTCATGAACCAAGTTTCTATCATTCAACCCTTTTCCATAAATTATTAAATTTAAGGTTTTAAAAACCTACTATATAATCTATAAACTGTAAACAATATTTGTTTCCCAAATTTCATTTGTTCTCAGCAATCTCTCTGTGCCCTTTTACACTTTGAAGCATTTCTTGGTGAATGGCACAAATTTGATTCTGAGTGCCAACTTTATTTAATCAAGCATAATTGAAACGGAACACAGCATCTGAAGGTAATTTAATCGTCTTGAAGTTCCTATTTAATGTCAATTAGTAAATAATGATTATTAAATAATCAAAAGTGGCACAACCAGTTTTAAGTGTCCGTATTATTATAGTTGATCAAGCATATCTCGATTTCACGTGTTTACCCCGCGATTTGATGTTGGTCAGGGCTCACATCCTGAGTCATCCTGAAATTATCGTAGATTTATAATGACATAAAATCAAACCATTTGGAAAGCTTAAAAAGGCAGCCAAAAAGGTCTAAACTTAAGGGGGTTGAGTCAGGAAAATTTGTCAAATTGTACACACTGGCAAAATTGAGATAATGTAAGCGATTAGAATCTGTGGAATTTATTTTCAGAAGGTTTTTGTTTGATAGCAATCGGGTATGTAGTTCTCGAGATATGACCGATTAAACTTGCATGAATTTTTCAAATTTGGTCAAAAACAGCATTTCCTATACTTTAAGGGGTACAGCACTAAATAAACCGCCCATTGATTACATGTAAATTAGGGCTAAAAGAGTCGCTATTTTGGGCCCTTAGTAACCATTTTTGGAATGTCTCGAATGCTTTATTCTAATAAACAAACATTCGAATTACATAAAATCGTCAAGAAGTGGTTACACCTTCCAATTAGATTTAACGATACGATCATTTAAACAGCGCCACCCCTATTTTCAGCCCGGACGCTCGCCTTCTAACCGCCTTCGATTACGTGTGTTCATCCACGTGATAAATTGTCAATACAATCGAAAATCAATATTTTGCAATATCCTGATCAAAGTACAAGAGATTATCTTTAATTTTAATTATGAAATGCTACCCCTCACGCCAAACTGATTCCCAAAGGACCCCATTAATCACAAAATCGTTTTTTGTTTTTGCCGGAACTTACTACCATTACACAAAACGAGGAGTGATTTAGTGCTGTGCGCCCTTATAACACACAATAAAAAATAAAAACTTTTTTTGTGGCATTTTTGTAAACACCAAGTAATATCAAGATAAACTGTCAAAATAGTTAATTTATATACCACCTCTAACTAAAGTTATGTTACTTAACGCATCGATACTCAATTTGTAATGTTCGAATTTTGGGCACTTAAGGCCATTTTGCAGAATTTCTATGTTTTTATAATCTCTTTCATTCATCATGAGATGTTAATGAGACTATTTATGTTTTATATTATCTTAAAAGTATATATATGCAATGTTTTAAAAACCGATGAACCATGAACTGATTACGCAATGGCGTGCACACCCTATATCAAACCTTAGATACAAATGTAAAAAGTGTAGGTCCAAAATTGCCGAAGTTTAGGGGTATGGGTGAAAAACGTTTCAATTTGAAATAATAATGGGCCTAAATTGTCTTTTTATCTGTCACGTATAATGTATCGTGTGTCAGGTAAACTCACAATGTAATTTGTTTTGGGTTATATCCTCTAGGGAATTGCCCAGAGTACTGTTATTGACATTTTGATACTTTAAAAGCCTTATTTGTGTCTTAATTTAGGCCCAAATTAAACCTGGCCACCCCCCCCCCCCCCCCCCCCCCCCGACATGATTTGATATCAATGACAAATGAGTTCAATGACAAATGAGTTTAACAACATTTTATTTCAACTTTATTTGTTAGGCCTCTGATTGATAAAACGAGCATAGATATGTAGGTTTATAATCGGATAACCATGGTGATGGGGGCCATTATTGTGAGTAAAATCAAAAACAAGGAAATGTTAGTAAAATGATGCTCTTCAACCGTTTTTGCTCCAAATTTTAAAGAAAATTTTGTGTAATGGTAGTAAGTTCCGGCAAAAACAAAAAACGTGTGATTAATGGGTCCTTTGGGAATCAGTTTGGCGTGAGGGTAGCATTTCATAATTAAAATGAAAGATAATCTCTTGTACTTTGATCAGGATATTGCAAAATATTGATTTTCGATTGTATTGAAAATTTATCACGTGGATGAATACACGTGATCGGAGGCGGTTAGAAGGCGAGCGTCCGGGCTGAAAATAGGGGTGGCGCTGTTTAAATGATCGTATCGTAAAATCTAATTGGAAGGTGTAACACTTCTTGACGATTTTATAAAATTTGAATGTTTGTTTATTAGAATAAAGCATTCGAGACATTCCAAAAATGGTTACTAAGGGCCCAAAATAGCGACTCTTTTAGCCCTAATTTACATGTAATCCAATGGGCGGTTTATTTAGTGCTGTGCCCCCTTATAATACACAAAAACGCTCACCTAGTGATATATAAGGCATTTTAAAAACAATTATATATAAATAGTTTAAAACAAATATGTTGCATAAACTTTGGTCTAAAATGTGTTTTAGGATTCATGTAAAAAAATATGGGGTTAGAAATTCTGTAACGATGAATTTATTATGTATTTTATTGTTTTTCATCCTGCTATATATAAGGAAATTAATTTGAAAAATAATATAACGAGAACGCATCACTCAATTTTTATGATTCTTTCATTAAAAATTATGATAATTCAATCTTCAACTAAAAATAGCAAAAACAAATAAGTGAGTGACTAATATGCAAAAGCGCCCTCATGTGTTTCAAAACTTTAACAGTATATATCTCAAAACAGCGAAAGCGCGTATACCTGGAAAACGGGTGCGGTCATTACTCAAAAACGCAATGTATGATTGTAATGAAATTTGGCACATATGTTAAGAAGAGCATAACTTACAAAATAATGAAGAGGGTTTTTTTTGTTGAAATTTCGTTCTCG